>CAIGRF010266525.1:1857-26150 GCA_903798235.1 Fraxinus ornus
TAGTTTCTATAAAAACTGTAGCATGGAAAGTAAAGTAGAAGCATCTAGCCACATAATAACAGAATGTAGCAAAACCAGACTGAAATTTGATATTTTTCCATTTGTCTTATTAAGCACAGTGCAGAGGTGAAATAATTGAATATTATCAACAGAAAGAGATGCCATTAGGTATGTCCTTTTGCATGGAGTGATGCTATTTTTACTGCAAAACCTATCACAAAATTGGAGGTTGTGTACTTCACTTCCGGAGAAATTCCAGTTTCTGTGAATCTACCTTCTCTTCAAGAGCTTGTTTTAAGAAACGTGTCTGAGTTGCTTGATATTGGAAAAAATCATTTGTAGCTGTCCCGTAGTTAGGAAATTATATCTTGATTCATTGGATTAAATGACAGAACTTAAAATCTGACTCATGGAATTTTGAGTTTACCTTTTTCATCAGAGCTATCATCGCCTCTACTGGTGGCTTCAATCAATATGATGCCAGACTGAGAGACTTGAGCGAAAAAAATACAGAATTACAAAGAGCTGACTCTGATGTCGAAAGGATGTTGACTTAATCGTACCTCAAACAATGTGAGACAGTCTCCTTCCTCCAGCACTTGGCCTCAAGAATTTGAAGGTCCAAATCAAAACTGCAGTGTCAATGGATTTGAAGAACTTCATGTTTATAAAGTGGATGCTTAAGAACGTAAATAGGATGGAATTTCATCGATTTCAGAAGAGGATTAAGAATTCAGTTCAGACAAGAGGCATCGTTTGTTAAATACACTGGTTGCGCATTTGTCACACAGTAGGTGATTAAACAATATAATAAACAAGATTGAAACTTATTTTTCTTCTTTAATATTGATTAGTACTGTCAAAGAACATGATAGATTTACAGAAGATAAAGATGAACTATTGTTCTCATTCAACCAAAAGAAATCAACAAGTTGATGCAATGGCCTCCATAAGTGCTAAAATGAATCGCATTTGGTTTGCCTCGTCGATTCTAGAGAAGAGCGGGAGATGAACAAACAGAGAGTTATGGCCTTTCTGTTCTGCATACAGGAGGGAGTGATAGTACACAAAGTTGCATACAAAACGACCTGCATCATTGGATATTGTCACATCAAATCCCTTCCTCCTCAGCAACTCTAGGATTGCCTCAATAGGGCAAGATGTCTACGGAAAATCAATAGATAAATGTTAGTGCATACATGGAGACTCAAGCAATACAGAGCATGTCTGATAAGCAGTACTAGACTTTACTTGATAGGATTGGGAACAGAATTTTCTTACTTAATATCGTTCAAATGTGAACTAGTAGAAAAATGAAAAATAAAAGTATAGAAAAGGATCTATTACCCTTCTTATCTGATGTATTCCTCCATCTCCAAGAATTATAGGCAGTTGCTGAAAAGCCAAATTGAATTCAGACAAACTGTATTAGTTACCTTAAAAAGCAAAAAATAGCAAAAACCAACCTGAGGTTGCCACCCGAGCTCATCGGGACAACAAAAACTAGCTTCGTTTACTGCTTGACGCTCAATGGCAAAATTCAGTGCCCCATTATTCACACCCAGATGAAGCTGAAACAAGAAACGATGATAATATTCGACTTGAAACCAAAAATCCCAAGGTTTATCTCCATCAATCTTGTTATTGAATATAGTGAAAGTGGTGCATTTTCAAACTCACCCATACAATCTTTTCATTGTCAAGACGGGATCCAGTCGATATCCCCGACTCCATGACCTTGTAAAAGGTGGAAATTGCGCCATCTCCCGCAGTTTCAAGAACCATGCAAATTCTCAAATTAACACCAGGAGGCAGTAATCCAGCAGTAGCCACATAATTCCTCAAATTATTTACTATTGTCTCAGTTGGATTCTCAGCAACTCCCTGAAATTTCTTAAATCCAGTCACATTAATAATGACAGATTTTCGCCCCTCGGATCCCATCTTTTTCTGGTTTGATTTCCTATTTGCAACAAAAGTTAAAATGATTAGCTGCTAAGTCAAAACTTGGTGAATGCGTTATTCAATTACCGAATTTCTTAATTCAACAGCTGAATTAAACTAACTGCAAAATAAGCTGAAATAGGAAATCATCCAATACAGTTCTGGGATGTTCGGTAGAAAATATTGGATAGTACTTGACAATATCAAAGAAGATGTGAGTCGTGTCTAGAACTGGATAACAACCATACACTTCACTCTTCAGACATACCAAATATATGAAGGTTAATCAAAACAAAGACACAACAAGAAATGAATATTTTTTCATACCATATGAATCAAAATTCTACATCAAATTAACATTCAAGAATCATCTAAACATGCATGAACATGTAAAAAAAGTGGAAATGGTTATCATACACAGAAAATTTACCTTAATTTCTGCTATTCTCTGCTGCTCTTAGATTTCAGGAGTCAAGAGTTGGTGACGCTGATGTTTTCAATGGAAATCTTAAAGAAAATGCCCACTTATAATCTTTAAATTACAATTAGACCATTTTCTTCTCTTACTTCTTATCTTGGTAAAATGCTTGTCTTTTACTATCTGGCCAAATTACAACAGTAACAGCTTTTGGCATTTTTAGCAGTCAGCAGCATAAAAGGTGTGAACGCATTGCACTTTGTTAAGAAAAGAACAATGAAGAGATAATGCCTAGGAAGATTTACCAACAAACTGCATCATCTTTCTCTTGATCTAATCCCCAAACCCTTTTTTTTGTTTTATTTGTGGGTGGAGGGGGGAGGGGGAGTGGTTGCTGAAATCTTTTATACTCTTGAAAAGCAATGAATAGGAGCGTGCTATTGCTGAGAGTACTCAAATTCACTAGTATACTTGAATGCATACAATTGCTTGAGAAATCAATCTAAGTGTATGTTTGGCACAGCTTAATGTAAAATTTAAGGTCGAATATTTTTTTTTTATCCACAATTACTACTTACTTATTATCAATGAACTCTGCAGGACTCGTAGCTTATCAACACGTAAAGGCTGCTCTTAATATTTGTAGGAGGATTCAATACAGAAAACTTAGATGCAGTACATGGAATGTACAAATGTATACATGCATTTTAGACACGTTCATTTGATGTGGTTTCACGAATACAACAGATTCATTATTGTTCCTTCAAGATGCATTGTAGAGAACTTGGCGTGGTGACCAACTACATAAATCTTTCTGAGGTTCATGTTCACAAGCTAAGGTTATTTTTCTAGCTCTTGATAATCTTCCTTGATTATCTTCAATTTGATGTACCAAACATATTATTACCATTAGCTTGATCCCAATAACAATCCTACCAATCCATTCGCACACTTTTAGATTATATTGGGGAACATAAAATGACAACATATTATCTGTTTCAAATTTTCATGACACACATTTAGTATATGAGAAGTGAAATGCCAAATCGAAACATAAGTTGAAAATCGAAAAATGTAAATAATCTCATTAATTCTTTAAGAAAGGTATACCTCGAAATAAGCAGTGGTTATCAACCGGCATACAGGACACAAACGAACAGAACCTTCACAATCTTTACACAGACAGAGGTGTCTACAAGGCATTAACAATATACACACCTCCTTCATTTTACATAATTTACAAACCATATTATTCTTCACAGATTTAGGCTTCCCCCACCCACCTGATAAGCTGAGGTAATTGTTTGGATCAACGAAAGATGCAGCATCGTCCATGTCACTATCTCCAAATCCTTCTTTCCCTTTGTTAGAATCTTGCATTGCCTGTTGGAGATTGGTTTTTAGTATGTTACACATTGACTCGTTATACTTGGCCATATAGCACCAACTCTGGGCTTCAGCTGTAACTTTCTTCGTTCTCTCAACAAGTTCCAGGTTTTTACGAGTTATAATCTTGAACTCAAGATATTTCTCCTGCAACTTGTTACTGACCTGGTTCTTTAGAGCAGTCAATAAAGACGTCGTGTGTCTCTGCTTTAAGTCCCTCAACCCTTTGGCTACAAATTCTTCCTGTTCAAATGAACTTAAAATTAGTAGTAGCAGAAAATCAGGTACAGCAAGTTGTAAGCAAAATTAAATTGCACGGATTACACCTAGGAAGAGGGACCTTATTTGGATACAGAATGATAGTTGACCATATCACTGAAAAATTAATTCAAAAAAAAAAAAAAAAGAAATGGTTAGAAGTACCTGAATTCTGATATACTTTTCGAGTTCTTCATTCTGCTGGTCAAATTCCATTTTGATGTCATTGCTCAGAGAAGATATAATTGATGATGAATCCAACATAATTCCACTTGCAGAAGTAATAAAGGAGTTACGCTCATCGTCATCATAAGACAACCTTAAACCAGTCGACGCAGGATTCTGTTTCAAAATGGTTCTCAGTCGATCAGGTTCATCATGACAAATGTTATTTAAGCAAATTTGAAGGTTCTGCTGCCTAGAGATTGCTTCTGCGTCCCTGCCACATTCATTAGGTGGGAGACCTAGACTGCCATGATCATTGGGAAAAAACTTTACTGATCCGGCGTGAAAATCAATCGGCACTGTAAAACAAATAGAAAATAACACATCTAAGATTGAAACCAATAAAGATTCGAAAGACGAGGTGATTAATTATTTATAACTCAAGCAGTACAAATATCATCCCTTATACAGATTATCTTGCTGCCCATGGAATGAACACCCTCTTAGAGATAACCTGTCTTGAATAGTGCGTCCAAAGTCTTAACCCACATTATCTAGTCTAGGATTATATAAACCAGGCTTGTTATCCTTTATTTCTCTGATTTTTGGGAGGGAGACTTTCTATGCAGCTGAATCGTGCCTGGTTGAAATGGATGTGGACCAACAACTAAAACCAGAAGTAGAAGCTAAGCAATGAAGATTTTGATAAATATTTGGGTTAAAATGTTTTAACTTTAAAAGTTTTGAAGTTGCTACCGAACTTACCCAAATAATTTCTAGTTTCCATGGAACTTTAAATATTTTTCTGAGTGGCCTCTAAAATTACCAAAATATTATCCCATCCGTCACACACCATTTTTAGAAATCAAAGCACTCGACAATTTTGGTGACGTAGCACACACTAACGTCAAAAGCATGCAACGTGTGAAAGAAACAACTTGAAAAACTTTTAAAACTCAATGGCAATTAAGAAACGTTTTGAAAAAGTTCAGTGGCAACTCAAGAAACTTTTAAAGTTCAATGACAACTGAAAAACATTTGAAAAAATTCGATAGCAATTGAGATATTTAACCCTAGATATTTCAATGAAGACTTACCAAAAATACACACTTATTCGAGACATAAAATTAGGAAGTAGATTATGATTTATTTAGAATTATTTTCTTGACATAATTATTGCTCTAAGTTATCAGATTTTTATATTTTGGTATTTTGGCAACTTTCCAGTATTGTTATAAATGTTATGTATAGGACTAGCATTTCTCACTAATTTGGATCCCAAAAGCTCACATCTAGGGAAGGCTTGGCATCTCGACATTGACTCTTCACCTCGTAATGTTGAGTCTCTTCCAACAGAAAGACTGAAGGAGATTTCATGGTGCATGCTTAAGACAAATGCTGAATTGTGTACAACCTAAATATGGTAACAAAACTAATTACAATAATTTACAATCAATTATATCGGTATTTATGGTAGACGTAATCTCCGGAATCTTTGTCGATCTTCAATCTTATTGACATCCCCCCGCAAATTGATGCTGGACGATCAAGAAGCATCAATTTGCTGACAAGAAACTGATGACGCTGTCGTGTCATTGCCTTAGTAAACACATCAGCAATCTGAACTTCAGTGGTGATGTGTGGAAGAGAAATAATATGACCATCATAAGCCTCACGGATGGAGTGACAATCCACTTCAATATGTTTAGTACGCTAATGAAATACAGGATTAGCAGCAATCTGAATGGCACTTGTATGATATAGTGGAGTAGGCCCAAGCTGAGGATAACCAAACTTCGATCAAAGACCTCGTAGCAAACTATCTCAGAACAAGTAGAAAACATAGCACGATACTTAGATTCAATAGAAGATTTAGAGACACAATCCTGTTTCTTGCTACGCCAGGAAATTAGTGCACCTTCAAGAAACATGCACCAACCTGTGATTGAGCGACTAGTGTCCGCACATCCAGTCCAATCAGCATCACTATATCCAATCAATTCAAGAGAAGAATTTGCAGGAAAGAAAAGACCCCTATCAGGTGTACCCAACAAATATCGTATAATACGACGAACTGCAGATGAAGATGTCGTAGAGCATGCATAAACTAACAGACTTGTTAGACGGCAAAAGAGATATCTGGTCGAGTAATAGTGAGATAATTCAAACTACCCACTAACTGACGATATAGAGAAGGATCAGGAAGGAGATCATCTTCATCCTGACGATACTTCACATTCACCTCTAAAGGAATATCAACCGAGCGACCATTGTGAAGTCCAGCCAAAGTAATCAACTCCTCCAAATACTTGTGCTGATGTAGATTAGTTCCAGCTGGGCTTGAAAGCACCTCAAGACCTAAGAAATATTGCAAAGGGCCCAAATCTTTCATATAGAAAGAATCCTTCAATTGGGTTTGAAAGTGAAAGATCATTCCAGAATCAGTACCAGTAATAACAATATCATCAACATAGACCAAAAGAAATACAGTACCCGCTTCTGTGGTCGAGATGAAGAGAGACGAGTCATATTTACCCTGAGTAAAGGAGTAACCCAAGAGAGTAGAGCAAAACTTATCAAACCAAGCACGAGGAGTCTGCTTCAGCACATAAAGCGAACGCTTTAGTTTACACACATCAGAAGATGGCGACGAAAAGAGTCCTGCATGAGGTGTCATATAAATATCTTTCTTAAGGTCACCATATAAGAAAGCATTCTTAACATCCATTTGTCGCAAATGACAACCCGTGGCAATAACTATAGCCACAATAGTTCGAACCATCGTCATTTTAGCAACAGGAGCAAAGGTCTCCTCATAATCCACCCCATATTCTTGACGATTCCCAAGAGCAACCAACCAAGTTTTATATCGTTCTAGCGTTCCATCAGATCGAAGCTTAACAGAGTAGATCCATTTGCACCCAATAGGTCTGACACTACGAGGGCAAGAAACAATTTCACATGTGTAATTCTCCTGAAGAGCTTGAAGTTCCGCTTGCATGACTTTCTCCCAACGGGGTTGAGTAGCAGCCTAAGAATAAATAAGAACTGTGAAGTGAGATAAAGTTGCAAAGAAGTCATACCAATCAGGAGGATAAGTAACGCGAGTGGATCGCCAAAGAATAGTGGTATCTTGAATGGGATCGGGAACAAGAAGGAGCGTCAGTCTGGGGGCCGTCGTCTCTGATATATCACACCTAGTTTAAAACGCTCCACAGAACTAGAGTCATTCACAAAGCTAATAAGCGAAACCAAATCAAGAGATGAAACATGTTGTTAGAAGTAGTACTGATTCTCAAAAAAATCACATTGCGAGAGGTACGAAAACGATTAGCAACACCATCATAGCAAATGAAACATTTCTGAACAATGTTGTAGCCCAAGAAAGCACACCGTGCAGATTGAGCACCAAGCTTATAACGTTCATGAGGAGGTAGATGAACAAAGCAAACACAACCAAAAGTATGTAACATGTCATAGCCGCGTACCATACAGGGGAAAATAAGAGTCAAAATTCAAATGAGCAGGAAGTCGATTAATCATATATACCGCTGTGGAAAGCGCTTCGACCCGGTGGAACCGAAGACTTTAAGGGCAAAACTCTAACAACATCCAATAGGTGACGATTCTTTCGTTCTGCCACTCCATTCTGTTAAAGAGTATATGGACAAGAGCGTTGAGATAGAATACCCTTTTGTTGTAAGAATGATTGAGACTGATGAGACATATTCCCCGCCGTTGTCAATCCTCAATATTTGAATACTGGAGGAGAATTGTGTCTCAAAATAAGCTATAAAAATTTGAAGAGTGGTACCGACTTCACTTTTAGACCGCAGAAAATATATCCAAGTGTAATGACTGAAATTATCAATAAATGTCACAAAGCACTTATAATGAGCATGTGAAGTTACAGGTGTCACTCCTCAAACATCACTATGAATAATCTCAAAGCGTTTATGAGCACGACTACCATGAGATGGAAATGGAAAAGTCTTATTTTTTTCAAGTTTACAAGTATCACAATCAAAAGACAATTTTGAGAACTGAAACTGCTCTTTATTACCCAAAAAATCATACTTCAACAAATGAGATAAAATTAAAGCATTGGGATGACCCAATCATTTATGCCAAAATTCATGTTTAAATCTATCACTAATACAAGCCAAAGACATAGCAGGAAGAATAGTAAATTGTAGTAGAAACAATCTTCCGACCTTAGGCCCTTTCGCGATAGCCGTCCCCAATCCCCGATCCTGCACAAGACAACCAGCACGAGAGAAACACATCACAGTTATTATCAACCAATTGACCAACCGAAATCAAGTTTGTAGATAAGCCCGGAGATAAAAAAAACATTATCGAAAGAAGGCCCAATATCACCAACAGCAGTAATAGGAAGAGTACTGCCATTAGCAATCTGAATGTGTTGTATACCAGTGTATCGTCGAATATTATGTAAAGAATCAGAACTACCTGCCATGTGATTTGATGTCCCTGGGTCAACAAATCAAGGAGAAGAAATAATTTTACCCTTACCTTGCAAGCCCAAGGCACAAAAGGTAGAAACAATCATCTGCTGGACTATTTCTGGAGTAAGAATAGTGCTAGATGAGAGAGTGCAGGATTAGGATCTTGTGCAACTGCTTGAAATGCTTGAGTATGTCGGTGTAGAGGTCTTGTAGGATAGTTTTTGATGATATGTCCTCGTTGTTTACAATAATTGCAGACTTTCTGAGGACAGTTAAGCGCAATATGCCCGTATCTTTTGCAGCTAACACATTGTAGTTTACCTCTTCCTCGTCCTTGGGCAGCATAAGCAACGATGGCCACGTTAGAAGAGGAAAAATCAGCTCCAATGGTAGTTTAGGTTGCCAATCGGTGTTCCTCACGCAAAAGTTCACCCAAGCATACATCCAAAGAAGGAACCGGATCACGGTTCAATAAGCCAGCCTTGACCACTTCGAATTCATGTCGCAATTTCATAAGAAACTGATCCCTCTTGCTAACCTCTTGAACATCTAGTAGTGTTGATAAGGCTGCCGCAGGGACCTTAGCATGAATTATACCAGAGTACTCGCTCCACAAGTTCAAGAAACCAGAATAGTATTGCTCAATTGTAAGATTACCTTGAGTGTAGTTAGCAATTTCTAACTCCAACTGAAATCGTCGTGCATTATTGTCTTGGTAATAAATTCGCTTTAAGTAATCTTACATCTCCTTAGCAGTAGTAAAAGAGTGTAAATTGTTTGCCATATGAGCCTCCATCGATCCCAAAATCCAAGAGATAATACGAGCATCCCTTGTTTCCCATCTTCAGGTGCTTTGATGACCCATTAATATGACCCCAAAGCTCATTCCCCTTTAAGAACATCTTGAATTGAAATTCCCATATATGAATAATTTTTACCTGTGAACTTAACACAAAAGGTATTGACCGAAATATCTTTGTAATATATATAATTACAATATATAAAGAAGACCAATCCACCAAATTGCAGCCCAATCCATACAAAATAATTTGCAGGTCCACACAACCCAGATCAAAATTTTATCCCAAATTAATTGCCTCTAAAATCAGCCCAAACTTAATTTCAGGCCCCCTTCTTAAACCAGCCCAGACTTAATTGATAAGAACCACTCCTTAAACACACCCCAACACAAGCCCACTTCCAACACAGGCCCAAACACCCTCAACCGGAAGACAACACAAGCGACGCGATGAGCTCCAAAACACACGCACGCAGTCGATTGGCCACAAATCGCTCGAAATTACTTCGAGCCCACACTCTAGACACAGAATTCATGTCGATCACACACTGAAGACGTCGGAAAAGGAACGGCGACGATGACCCAGAAGACGCACGTAGTCAATTGGCCACAAATTGCTCGAAATCACTTCGTGCCCACACACAGGACGCAGGAATCGCGTCGATTTCACACTGAAACCCACTACACAGGCGTCGAAAAACTCAAGAACAGTGGAAGATTCAGCAATTCTTCTAGAGGTATGGCTCTGATACCATGACAAAATTAGGTTGAATTGTGTACAATCTAAATATGGTAACAAGACTAATTACAATAATTTACAATCAATTATATCGGTATTTATGGTAGACGTAATCTCCGAAATCTTTGTCGATCTTCAATCTTATTGACAGCTTCCACAGAAGTATTCAAACTTTTTCAATCAACCAGAGTGTTTTAATGGCCTTTTTAGTTGGATGGACTTGACAATATTAAAAAAGAAAAGAAAACTAAAATCTTGGGTGGTCGAGTCCAATCCAGTGACCAAATTGTGCCCTAAATGTTTACGTGACAAATTTAATAATAAAAAATATACAGTTCAAGAAGTTTTGCTATCATAACCATCTTAAATCAGAAGGCATAACTGTTAATGACTTTATTGTGCAACTATAGGTACTTAATCATCATATATCCCTTGTTCTGAGGGAGAATTTCGAGTGAACAGAAACCCGTAAGCAAGTAACTTATGTAAATGCAGTAAAATGAGCATCCTTATACGTCACCTTATAGACACGATTAGATTAAAATCTTATCATGAACCAATATCCCAGATATGTTAATATGGATTTTATGACTTACAATTTCCATGTAACTGTAGCTGATTCAAGGCCTTGGCAGAAAACAGGGAATGTTTGTTGTCAAGGAAAGGATGGACAGTACAATTCTTGTTGTTACCTCCAAACATTTCAAAAAACTATTTAATATACTAGGGAAGTCCTTCTGAAGAAGGAAGTATACTATTCAACTGTATTCAAGCCTGCAAATTAAGAAGAAAGGAGTTGTGGTTAAAACGTGTACATAAATACTCAAGGTTATAAAACAAGACAGAAATGAATTACAAAATTGACTACGATATTTTTGTTGTTTCTGTTAACCTTCCTTCCCACAGATATCTCACATCTCATGTATTTCTTTTTTCCATACTTCCATAATTCCCTTTTTCACTTCTGATTAATTTGCTTTCTTCTTCTTCCTCTTTTATTTACTTAATATTTCTATTCATTATTTCCTTAGTAGGAGAAGTAGGAGTGTGATTAAAAAAGTTGACTATAAGAAGCATTTCTCAAGCCAAAGATTGGGAGATATCAAATCAAAAGATTTTTGAAATTGTATGATATTGAACATTATGAATGTAATTGATGCTTAAATTTAAGAGAAACAGAAAGACAGGGAAGAATGACGTCATTTCCTTTCCTTTCTTTATAGATGTAAAAACACTAAGGCGTCTCATTACTATGCCATGGTTTCTAAGAATGGAACACTTGAGTTGCCACATTCTAATGCACACGAATGTCTTAAACCACTTTCAACCTTGTTTTATAAAGCTATTCCCCTGCTTAATATTGAATGGAACAAGGATTTTATTTCAGTTGTCACATTCCAATGCTCACATATGATAAAGACTAAAGCTCATTACACTGTTTCAGCAGCATGTGACTCATACATCAACTATTTATAGCGAGTTGGTTAATCAATGATGACCATGTAATATGTTCCACATAAGGAAATCAGTTCTTTGCCTGAAAGGCTGAAACATAGAAAAGCCAACATCAAAATCACATACTAGCATAAAATGAACTTGAATATGACAACTTAATTGAGAGGAAACTACTCAGACGGCAGTGGAAAATGATTAGGAACTTTACGTGTTTATAAGCTAGATATTATTTTAGCATTTGCTTAGTGGTAAAAAATGCACACCTCTTGCTTTAGCCAGTTATATTTGAAATCTCCTATTTATCACCATATATATCTCTTCCTTTCATTTTTTGGTTATCATATAAATTATGCACTTCACTGTTAAACCAGAAACCTTGCCAGAATTGTGCCTTAGTAACAGACCTTAATGACCATACTCCCCAACTGTAAAACTCTCTGTCCAGCAATATTTTCTTTTTCAAGGAAGCAAAATGTCAAAACCAAATACAAACGGAAAAGTATCAATCATAAAACTTACTATAACAACATAAGAGTATAATCAAAAGGATGAAGTGCTAATTTATTGAAATCTATCGATGCTATCAAAACAAATAAACTGATGAATTGAAATCTCCTTAATTCAATCAACGTCACATCTAACAATCAAAGTTCAGGGAGAATTATTTCAGATGCCAACTCCGCGGAACTCAAACAACTGATAAGCAGAAACATTTCACTTCACACTAGAGTGATAAAGATGAAAAATGTTTGGCAAAATACTAACACGACGGACAAAAAATTAGCATATTCAATATTGCACCACAAAAAAATAGAAATAAAATAAATCTCATATGGCATATGGAACAATCACAAAATAATGAAAATGATGACAGAAAATGCAACATCCGAAATTAAATTCAAAACTTCATCATCTATAGATTCCTTGTGTCTTGTAACTTCAAACCAAACAACACCATCAGGATCAAAAGGAACAACAAACACATACTTGCTACAGTAGAACTCCAGTTAAGATCATCAAACTAGATAAACAAGCTCTTTTTTTTTTCTTTCAAGTTTCAATTGAAGCAGTGAAAAATAATCAGCAAGATTTTTAATAATCACGAGAGTCGAGACCTCATAGATAGATCCAAAAATCTAAATCCCTCTTTATACTGCAGTTGAAAATCCTTCTCCAACCACAAATAAATAAAAACCGTAAAATACCAATTAATACTTGTTCACAAACCAAAAATAAATAAATAAATAAAACAACAAACACACATGATTCTTAAAAAAAGGTGGAAAATGAACTTTCAACTTAAAAATACAATACCTTTAAGGGTCGTTTGCAAAGGGTCGATCAGATTATAAAAAACAGAGCATTATTTTCTTGAATATGCATGTATGTCAAAAATGCTTTCTGGGTTTTGTTCAAAATGCTGATATAAAAGGCAGATATTGATAAAATCATCAGAAACTGTCAAGTATATGAAAATTAAAAAGAAAATAATATTTTGATCTTGAATATGTATAGATGTTAAAAATGCTTTCTGGGTTCTATTAAAAATGCAGATATAAAAGGCAGATACAGATCAATTAGATCGATCATAGAGTGATTATGGTCTCGTTTGGTAGAAGGGTGGACGATGTGTTGGGTGGTTGTCACAACAGAGAAACGGCAAAAAAAATGAAAAAAATGTTTTCAAGAGAGGAGCGAGGGCCCCGCATAAAATTATACACATCAAGAGAGTGACAGAATGGAGAGGGTGGGCAGATTTTCTGAAAACACGCTCCTCTGTTTGTTTCAGAAATTCATGATTCTGTCCCGTCCAATTTTGTTTTTCTTTTGTTTGATTTCCAACAAACAATTTGTTTTTTCAATTTTCTTATGAGGGGGATTCGACTTTCATGATTCTTTGTTTAAGCTATATATATCGTGTCTCATGTCAAATTTTCGCTATTGATGCCATTAGAGATGGCAACTGAGCCAAGTAGCTCATTGGCTATTCAAAATCAATTCATGGACAGCTTGGCTCGATACAGGGCAAGTCCCAGCACGATGTGAGTAAAAATTTGATACGACGAGTCAAGTCAAACTCGACAAGCGGCTTGTGGGCTGGCATGAAACAATGATCAAACTATCACTAAGTGGAAATTTTGGGATTCCAACCATCACTGTATTTTTTTTTTTTATTTTTTTTTTAAAAAAAAAAAACTCCATAAATACTTCAATCTATTTTCTACACAAATTATCTACAACTATCTTCTATATTCTCTACAATCAAATCCCAATTCAATTTATACATTTTACATCTTTATACATTTAATATTTATATAATTCAAATCTCAATTCAATTCTTTACATTCTACATTATTTAATTTATACATTTCATCTTCATTCAATTTACATGTTGTAAAATTAACAAGATATCAGAATCGCTCTAATACCACTTGTTGTGAAACTAATCACCAGATTGAGATATTAAAATTATATGGCATTATAATGAAGTATTTGATCAAGCAAAAGAATAATAAAGACAAGAATATGAAAGAGAAATTAAGAGATTTTATTGACTCAAGAATAATGGAGAAGAAAGAAAATTACAATGGATCCTATAATTTTACTAATCTATTTTCTCACTCTTATCAAATTGTATAGAAGAGCATAAAATTTATTGGGGACGTCCAAAACCTCTTAGTAGAGTTGTTGATGATGTATGATGTCAAAAAATCGAGTCTAAAACGAAATAGAAGAAGAAAACGCGGGAAAACGAAACAGAACTGGTGGCGCCGCGGCACCCACCTTCGGGCGCTTGACACCGGGGCCAGCACTGTGGCGTCGACAGTCAGCCCAGGAAAATAATTATTATTTATTTTGCTCCAAGTTATTTTCTCCATCCCGAACTCTTCTTCAAGTCCAATACCAAATTTCAACTCCCAATGAGCTTACAAAATAAAACTTCAACTTGACATACGATTACAATAGCATTCCAAACTTGAGTTCTCCTTGACATGGACTTCAACTAGAATTTTTCAATTATTTCAATAGGGAATTTGGGTCACACCCAAATTCTAACAATACATTATCTACTATAATTTTATTTTATCTTTATACATTTTAATTATATTACATACAAATGGATCACAATTATTTGATGACAACTTACCTATGATGTCACAATCTTAATTTCATAATGAATTTTCCAATCTCAGCGAATATCGACTTTAGGCGTTGATGATGCTCACGGAAGTAGTAATCTAATTGATTTGAATAATATTGATGAAGATGCTGCAAAACCGAAACTCGAAATTTCGGATGCAAGAAGGAAGTGAAAAGGGTGTAAAAAAATGTTGGGAATACTTTAAATTGGTTACAATGGGGTTGTACAGTTGATAAAGTCTAAGAGTGTAAAGAAGTGTATAAATATTGTCAAACACGATTGGTATGACAAAAGGATATCGATACTACCCACATCAACTGTCACTACATGAAAATGTACATTCGAACATGAGCTTATGGTGGACAGGAACATAGCTTCAATTTGGTATTCCTTCCCTGGGTACCAATTCTACAATACTTAGCACATAGACGTATTCGGAGGAAAATACTCATGAAGGAATGGTGAATTTCGTTGTCAGTTCTGAATTGTCGTTAAGCATAGTAGATAACGAACATGTCACACAACTTGTGAAATGATATCTTCAACCAATGCACATTGGAGTAAGTAGAAACAGTTTTTCAATTGCATAGATTATTTCATTAAACACAAGAAACAAATTATTCGTAATTTACAAAAGTATGGTGATAATATATTTTTTACTTCGAATTTATGGGGAGTCATTAATAAAAAAAGAGGTTATATAGATGCAATTACACACGGGATAGAACCACTTTTTGACTAATTTTAAAATGTTAAAATGGAGACTTTACATTTTTTATAATAAAATAACTAAAAAAATAATTAAAATAAAAAACCAAATAACTTCTTCTTCTCTATTCACCCCCACACATACCCACCCCACACAAAACCACCACCGACACTTCCAAATGGCTCCACCGCACCCACCTAGCTTACGCCACCGCCACCGCATCCGTCACACCAGTTAATCTCCACCTCAAATCCACAAAACATACCCTTCCGTCCACAACCTCCTCTTCATCTTTTTCACAAATTTCTAATTCCAAATTTCTAATACAGGATATGGCAACGGATTTCACTTCAACAATTTTAATAGTGAAAGCTCGTGAAAATAATTTGAGAACCCATTCATTTTCTAGATACATCCTTCTTGAAGTGAATGCTAAGAATTAAAGAAACTTACATGGCGACTCACACAAAGTTTTCATGCTATATATATCAACAAAGTATAATTCAAATCAATAAAGATGGAGAACTCATCGATATGTGCAAGGGGTGGTTCATATTGGAAAAAGAAAATCATTAACACTATACTAGCTCTGGAGATCAAGAAGATAACAAAGTGGCTAGGAAAACTCGAGGTTTTATGAGAAATTATATGCCTAGAATTGGGTTATATAGGGATGAAATCAAAAATTTGTGAAAAAAGATAAAGAGGAGGTTGGGGACGGAAGGGTGTGCGTTGTGTTGACCTATGGTCGATCTTATGTTTTAATTATAACAAACAAAGTATTTTTATTTCTAGCATTTGTATTCGAGTCTTCATTGTTACATGTTGTGAACTTGATCAAATTGGAGACAAGACAATTATTACCAAAGAATGTGAAGGTGACGATCAAAAAAGTTCAAGATGAAAATCGAGCATTCTCAATCAAGTACTCACGCCAAAACAATCGGAGACAAATCGAGCACTTGTGCCAAATTCAAAATCGAGCAAAAAATCGTGTACTCCCATCAAATCAATCGAAGATATTAGAACTATATGTTTGAACTCACTTGTTAAGATAAAATACTTTAATCCTTAGCAATGGCTCATTGAAAGCTCAAGTGACGTTTTTTTATCCATGATAAAAACTTATTTCGTAAAACGTTTGCACAAAAATTATTTTTCAAAGGTAAGAATTTCAACTTAATTATCAATCCTACTAGCATCACTTCCCTTGAAAATTCAAGTAGAAAAGTCATGCAAAAGCCTACCTTATGTCAGAAAATCAAACGGACAAACGAGTGTTTTTCTGTCCATCCGAACGCCCGAATGGAGAACTGAACGTCCGGTTCACCTTCGACGGTCGAATTTTTGACTATTTTGATTTCTAATGAACTAACAGCTGCTCAGTCGTCCGGTACTATTTCGGACATCCGGATGATTGTTCGGTTTGGCAGAGAATTTCACGTTTTTAACTGGTATAAATACCAACTCACTTGTAAGAGCATTCAGTGAGATTCTTTTGAGCATAATTGTATTGATTTCTCATATCATTTATTAGTATGAAATCATTTTAGTTTTGAAAAACTTTTGACCTAATTAACTTTTGAAAATTATTCTATACATCAAGATTTTTCATACCTAGCACTTAAGCTTCATTCATTGCTATTTATTAAAGTGTTAGCATATTTCTCTCTTTGTACTTAATTGTGATCATATCATTTATTAAAAGAAAAGTTTCAACTTGTAAAATCANGTACTTAATTGTGATTATATCATTTATTAAGACAGAGGTTTCAATTTGTAAAATCCATTTTCTTTAAACTTGTGGGCCGTGTTGAGGTCCCGTAAAGGTCAACGTTGTATAAGGATCGGTGCTCCTTATTTGTAAGTCACCGAAAGCTTTGTAAAGAGTTAGATTGCACCGCAAGTCAATCAACATAATGAAATTGGCATTGCTCGTGCAGGTGAGATAGGTAACGGAAGACGTAGATCATTGCGTTGGATCGAACTTCCATAATTAGATCGTTTGCGTTCTCTATTTCTCTGTACTTACTGTTTTCATTTCCGTGCTTATTATTTTAATTAATCTATCTAGTTATTACGTGCTTGATTTTATATTAATTTTTCAAAAAAAATTAAAAAATCAATTACTCCCTTCCTGGTTAGCTATTATTGGGCTATCAATTAGTATCAGAATAATATGATCATTTCAAAATTAAGATTTTACAATTTCTAGTAATAGCTAACCGCAACAATCTTCAAAATCTATAGAGGTTCTACAAATCGATCTCCCTTCTTTGATAACACACATTATAATTATTAGAAAGTTAGAATGATGATTTACATTCAATCAATAGATTATAATATTTGGGAAGTCATTGAATATGATATTTATGTGCCTACCAAGATTATTAAAATTGTCCTTGAATGCTAGAGCAAAAAACTTAATTTATTATACCTTAGATATAAATGAGTTTAATCATATTAGCACATGTGACTCCGCATATGATATATGACATGCTTTAGAAGTTACTCATGTTGGCACTAGTAAGGTAAAAGAAACCAAGATTAATCTCTTGGTCAAAGAATTTAAAAATTTCTCCATGAAACGAGACGAACCTATTGTTGACATGATTACTCGCTTCATCGATATTGTTAATGGCCTCAAGGGCTTTGATCGTAAATTTACTAACAATAAGTAAAATGCTTAGGTCGCTTTTGGAAGATCAGAGCTCATTAAGGATGTTAATAGAAAACACCAAAGATATCAACTCTTATCCTTTGGAAGAATTCTATGGAACTTTGATGACATACGAGTTCAACAACGCTGAAACCAAGGAGAAGACGAGGAAAAGCAAGGAAGAATCAAAAGAGCCTCCTAGGCATCAAATTGCTCTCAGCAATTGGAAAAGGAACTACAAGTGAACATATGAGTGATGAATATCTTGATGATCTTGTGCTTCTTCTCAAAAAAATAGAGAGGCTTTTGAAATAATCAAAAGTTTCACATTGATCTTTTTGGACAATCGAGAACCGCTATTTTAGGTGGAAAGCACTATGCTTTCGTCATTGTTGATGATTTCTTTAGATTTACTTGAGATCTTGTCTTAAGTCTTAAGGATGAAACCCTAAAAACCTTTAAACATTTTTGTAAACAGGTTCAAAATGAAAAAAGATACTCCATTACAACTATTAGAAGTGATAATGATGGATAATTTGATAATCTCTTTTGTTATGAGTTTTGTAATGAAAATAGATATTAACATAATTTCTCGACTTTTAGAACTCCTCAATAAAATGGTGTAATAGAAAGGAATAATCACATGCAAGAAATGGTTAGGACCATGCTAAATGAAAATAGCATACCAAAATATTTTTGGCTCGAAGCCGTTGACACTGCTTGCTATATTGTTAATAGATTTTTAATTAGTCGAAAGAAAATCAAAACTTCATACGAACTTTAAAAAAATAGAATTCCCAAAATCGGGTATTTCAAAGTCTTTGGTGTAAATCAATACAAAATAAAATTTGGAAAAATTTGATTCAAAATCTGACATTGGAAATTTTCTAAGATATTTATCGACTAGTAAAGCTTATAGAGTTTTCAACAAAAGAATTCTAGTTATTGAAGAATTCATGCATGTTACTTTCGATGAAACTAACTCTCTTGATCGTGAAAAATATATTGATATTGATGTAGGACTATTCAAGATCAACACAAGAAAGATCCACAAGATGAACATCAAGAAGGATAAAATGTTCAACAAAGTGAAGAAGAGCCAACCGAAGTCCAACATGATTTACCTCTACCAAAAGAATGGAGGTTTTTTCATTCTCATCCTAAAGAACTAATAATTGGTGATCCATCAAAAGGTATTACTACTAGAGCCTCTACTTAAAATCATTTAAATAATTGTGCATTCATTTCACAAACAGAACTGAAAAACTTCAAAGAAGCCAAGTTTGATAAATTTTGGATTCTAGCTATACAAGAAGAACTTAATATATTTAAACGAAACCGTGTTGAGATTTAATTGCTAGACAAAATGATCAAACCGTTATCGGTATTAAATGGATTTTTAGAATAAACGTGATGAAAATGGAATAATTGTGCATAACAAGACTAGATTAGTGGCACAAGGCTGCAATCAAGAAGAAGTCATTGATTTTGAAGAAACATTTGTGTGATGGCTAGATTAGAACTCATTCGCATGCTTCTTGCATTTGCTTATCATAAAAAATTCACTCTCTATCAAATGGATATCAGAGGTATTTGTCTTAACAACTTTATTTAAGAAGTGTTTGTTGAACAATCACCCGATTTTAAAAATCATAGACATCCAGACTATGTTTTCAAACTACGAAAAGCTTATAAAACAAGCTCATAGGGTTTGGGACGAACGATTAAGCAAATTTCTAATTTCAATTTTTTTTTTCAATTGGAAAAACGGATACCACTCTTTTTGTTAAAACTTAAAAGAACGATATGATTATTATTCAAATTTATGTTTATGATATTATATTTGGCGCTACTAATATTTATCTTTGTAAAGAGTTTTCTAAGTGCATGAGCATGGAATTTGAAATGAGCATGATGGGAGAACTTAAATTCTTCCTCGGTCTCCAAATTAAGCAAACTTGTGATGGAATCTTCATCATTCAAAGTAAGTACATATTGGACATATTAAAGAAGTTAATCCAGACTATGTTTTCAAACTACAAAAAGCTTATAAAACAAGCTCATAGGGTTTGGGACGAAAGATTAAGCAAATTTCTAATTTTAATTTTTTTTTTCAATTGGAAAAACGGATACCACTCTTTTTGTTAAAACTTAAAAGAACGATATGATTATTATTCAAATTTAAGTTTATGATATTATATTTGGTGCTACTAATATTTATCTTTATAAAGAGTTTTCTAAATGCATGAGCATGGAATTTGAAATAAGCATGATGGGAGAACTTAAATTCTTCATCGATCTCCAAATTAAGCAAATTTGTGATGTAATTTTCATCAATCAAAGTAAGTACATATTGGAGATGCTCGAGAGGTTCGACATGGACGAATTGAAGCCAATGAACAGCTTTATGAGCACATCCACAAAATTGGACAAACGTCCGTTGATATAACAAAATATCGAGATATGATCGGATCTCTTCTTTATTTGACCGCAAGTAGACCCGATCTTATGTTTAGTGTGTGTCTATGTGCTATATTTCAATTGAATTCTAAAGAATCTCATCTTAAGGCCGTGAAACGAATCTTTAGATATCTTAGTGGCACTAGAACTTTAGGGCTTTGGTATCCAAAGGACACTCACATTGATCTACTTAGCTATTCGGATGTCGATTGGACCGAGTGAAAAATTGATTGTAAAAGCACTAGCAAAACGTGTCATTTTCTAGGCTTCACACTTGTATCATGGTTTAGCAAAAAAAACAAAAATTTGTTGCATTGTCCACCGTCGAAGTCGAATATATCTCGGCCGCTAGTTGTTGTGCACAAGTATTATGGATGAAACAAACTCTTAGTGATTATCACTTATTCTTTGATCATATACCTATCATGTGTAATAACACTAATACCATAAACTTGTCAAAAATCCCATTTTGCTCTCTAGAATGAAGCACATTGAAATTAGACATCACTTCCTAAGAAACCATGCTCAAAATGGTGATATCATATTAGAGTTTATGAACACAGAAAATCAATTGGCCAGTATTTTCACTAAACCTCTAGCTCTTGATCGATTCTCACATATTAGAAGAGGTTTGGGCATTATTGATGAATTGGAAGTGCATGACTAAGTTAAGTTCTTACTATAAGTTTTATCTTCATTATTTCATGTGCACCGCATTTATGTGATCTGATATGTTTTATTTAATAAAAAGGCATTCGGATGAGCAAATCGGACTTTCGAAATCAATTGGACCGTCCAGACACCTTGTCCGATTTGACAAAACCTTACATCTGGATAGGAGAATCAGATTTCCGGTTCTGCGAAATAAGGGTTTTAAATTCACGAACAAGCCGTCTTTTCTTCCATTCTCTTCCACTTTTCTCACATTTCTCTCATTAATTCTCTTCTCCATCACTCAATATTCCCTCTCATATCATCAATTACCTATCCAAATCAAAAACCCATTACTTCTACATCTCAATTCCTCGAGAAATTCTCAATTTCATCCACTACATTCCAATCTCTCCACAATTTCGAAACCCTATCCTCTCTACACTTTCATCTTCAAGTTTTAACTATGTTGGGCTCAAAACGAATAGAAAAAAGGGTCAAACACACGTTGAGGCGATCTCTTACTCCTTCATCCGACGAAGAGTTCGATTTGGAACCCGAGATGCCGGCTAACCCATTTGAAAAGTCCCCCATTTTGATATTTGAAAATATTGATTTTGTGGATTTTAATATTGAAGCACCCACATTTCATATAGAAGACCTTTTTAGAAATATGAGTTGGATTTCTATTGCAACTTTAGAAGAGCATGTATACTCACGACTCATGAAAGGATTTTACAAAAACGTGTCTATTCCTTTTCGTTCTGGTAACATTTCATGTTTGATTAAAAATAAATGCATTGTCATAAACAAAGCTCTCATTCGTGACATTTTAGAACTTGAAGTGTGTGAAACACAAATTTTTCTTCACAAAGCACATCCATGTTAGATTGTTATAACCCTACCAAGGCTTGTCGTCGATTCACCGGGAATTTTTTTGAAAATATCACGAAAGTTAGTGCAAATCAATTGACTCTTCCATGTAAGGTTTTACAAAACATCATTGCAAATGTTATCCTACCACGAAAGGGTCATCCAGATGAAATGAGCTTGTTTGATCTCTTTCTTCTCGGCTCTTTTCGAGTCAGTAGGAAACTTGATTTTTCCACCATTGCATTAGAACACTTGAAGCTTGCACATTCCTCACGACACGTTAAAGCTTTTCCATATGACATGTTTCTTACGAAGATTTTTAAACACTTTAACGTTTTGTTGGATAATGAGACATTTGTCTGACTTCGACCCACTGACACTATAAACATTCAAACCCTTAAACACATGAAAATTACTAAAGAACATGGTTAGTGGGTGGCACATACCAAGGGGTTCGACCTACCTCGGGTCCTTCAACTCTACCATTCGTGCAGTGGCTTCACGTTTATCGAGGATCAATACAACATGTTGAACGACTGCATTAACTCTCTCACATTCTCGATTGATGGCCTTGGATGCAAGCTCAAAACGCCACCATACAAGCTTAACAAGCCGCCATACTAGCTCAACAGGAAGCCATGCAAGCACAACAGAGGGCGATGTAGGCTCAACAGAATGCCTTTTACACCCATTTCTATACCCATTTTCCTCATACGCCTCATCCGGAGCCGTAGTCGTTATTTTTCTTCATGATGAATATTTCAGTAATATTTCAATTTTATGAATGTCTATTTTTGCCTATGGTTATTTTAATTCCCTACATCGCATTCTTTTTGCTTATGCCAAAATGGGAAAAACATATATTATGCATGCTTGACTTGTATAAGAAAGGGAGAACAATATCATATGAATGCTTAATCTATAAAAGATAAGGGAATGGTATAGCAATGTACAAATCATATGAGATAAAGTATCTTTCTTATTGCAAATCATTGTTTGTTTGTTATAATCAAAATAGGGAAATTGTTGACCCATGGTCAATCTTTTGTTTTGATTATAACAAATAAAGTATTTTTATCTCTAATATTTGTATTTGAGTCTTCATTGTTACATATTGCGAACTTGATCAAATTAGAGACAAAACAATTGCTACCAAAGGATGTGAATGTGATGATCAAGAAAGCTCAAGATGAAAATTGAGCATTCACAATCAAGCTTGGAAATCAATTACTCACACCAAAACAATCAAAGACAAATGAAGCACTTGCACCAAATTCAAAATCCAGCAACAAATCGTGCACTCGTGCCAAATTAATCGAATATATTAGAATTATATGTTTAAACTTGTAAAAGTAAAATACTTTAATCCTTAGCAATGAATCATTGAAAGCTCAAGTGATGAATTTTTATGTACGATAAAAACTTACTTCGTAAAAACGTTTGTACAAAAATTATTTTTCAAAGGTAAGCATTTCAACTTCATTTTCAATCCTACTAGCATCACTTACCTTGAAAAATCAAGTAAAAGGTCATGCAAAAGCCTATATTGTGTCAAAAAATCAAACGGACAAATCGAGTGTTTTTCTGTCCATTCGGATGTCCGGTTCACCTCCAACAGTCAAATTTTCGATCATTCTAATTTTTGATGAAATAACGGCTGTTCAGTCAACCGGTACTATTCCGGACATTCGGATGATCTTCTGGTTCGATAGAGAATTTCACGTTTTCAACTCTTACAAATATCAATCACTTGCCATTCATTATAACATCATAAGAGCATTTAGGTGAGATTCTTTTGAGCAAAATTGTACTCATTTCTCATATAATTTATTATTATCAAATCATTTTAGTTTTGAAATTTTTTTGATCAAATTAACTTTTGAAAATCATTCTACACATCAAAATTTTTCATACCTAACAATTAAATTTCATTCATTACTAATTAATAAAGTGTTAGCATATTTCTCTCTTGGTACTTAATTATGATCATATCATTTATTAAGAGAAAAATTTCAATTTGTAAAATCAATTTTCTTTAAATTTGTGGGTCGTGTTGAGGTCCCGTAAAGCTCAACGTTGTATAAAGATTGATACTCCTTATTTGTAAGTCATCGGAAGCTTTGTAAATGGTTGGATTGTACCACAAATCAATCCACATAGTGAAAT
>CAIGRF010266533.1:0-60214 GCA_903798235.1 Fraxinus ornus
ACTGAAAGGTTGACAAGAATGATTACAGAGGAAACATAAAACTTGGATATAGAAGGGGATCACGCTTGTAACATAAATTTAAATAATCTTCAACAAATTGCATATGATACTATAATGGAAAAAATAAATTCAAATTCAAGTGCAGTTTATTTTATCGATGATCCAGGAGGAACGTGTAAAACTTTTCTATATAAAGCACTCTTAACTGGTGTAAGATCACAAAATTCAATTGCTTTGGCTACTGCATCATCTGGAGTATCCGCATCTCTCTTGCCTGGAGGATGAACATCTCATTCAAGATTTAAAATTCCTTTGGAAACAATTGGCCAAGTAAGTTGTTCTATTAGTAAACAATCAACTTTAGGAACTTTATTAAAAATGGAAAAATTAATCATCTGGGATGAAGCTCCTATGGTAAATCGTTGTGCTATTGAAACTGTTGATAAAATGCTTAAAGATATTAGTGACTGTAATTTGCCTTTTAGTGGGAAAGTTGTAGTTTTAGGAGGTAACTTCTGACAGGTTTTACCAGTTGCACCAAGAGGGAAAAAAGTCGTCATCATGAAAACTAGCTTAATTTTCTCTAACTTATGGCCATCATATTTACACTTACCCTTGATTGAAAACATGAGAGCAAAATCTGATCCAGCTTTTTGTGATTATTTACTAAGAATTGGAAATGGAACAGAGAAAGAACATAATTGTAATTGCATTAAAATTCCTACTGATATACTGCTACCGTTTGAAGATGAAATTACATATCTGAAAAATTTAATAAATCATGTTTTCCCAAATATAGAAACATATGTTGATAATTTGCAAACAATGGTAAACCGAGCCATACTCACGCCTCGAAATGAATATGTTGATCATATTAACAGAATTCTATTAGATTAAATTCCTGGACAAATATACACATATTATAGTTTCAATGATGCGCTTAACAAAATGGAACAGAGTTTACAAGAAGATTTCTTAAATACTTTAACTCCTAACGGAATACCACCACACGAATTAAAACTTAAACTCAACTGTCCTGTAATGTTATTACGAAATATCAATGCAGCTGAAGGCCTATGCAATGGAACACGTCTTACTTGTAGAAAATTAAACAAAAATGTAATTATTGCTGAAATTACAAACGGTGAATATCGTGGCAAATATGTTTTCTTATCCAGAATCCCTTTTGTGTCTCTGAAAGGTGATCACTCTTCAATTCCATTTAAAAGAACTCAATTCTCAATCAGGCCTTGTTTTGCAATGACAATAAACAAACACAATGTCAAACACTTGATTTTGTTGATTTGTATCTACCTGAACCAGTTTTCTGTCATGGTCAACTTTATGTAGCATTGTCAAGAGCTAAAACAAGCAAATGTTTAAAAGTTTTGCTAAAACCATCAAATCCAGACATTTTCACATTAGATGTACTAACAACGTTGTGTATAGAGAAATTCTTTCATTCATACATAGTTAAAACAATAAATGTTTTGTAAGTATTTTCTTCACACATATTCTTCACTATTTGAAAACATAAATATTGTACAAATTCATTTCTATAACGCAAATTGTATCATTTTTTCCATTTATGAATTATACATTTTTTGTTAATTGCTTTGCACCTCAACACTTTCATACCTTAACATATTGGTGTAATGGATGTTCTAATACATTTTGTACTGGTAGTTACAATTGCTTTTTTCGAACATTTCTAATTAAAACATTAGTATAATATTGATTAGTTACTAACTGATAAATGTATTAAATTGTTTCCTATATCAATGAGTTTTCCTATGAAAAGGATATCAATTAGATTTAAAAATATTTTTTCCCCGATTGCAACAAAATTAACAAGTCCACAAAAAAAAAAAAAAAAAAATTACTCCTCTGTACTTGTGCCGGTGACTCCGCACACTGCGGAGAACACTAGCTTCTTTTCCTACAAGTAAAAGTAAATATTCTCAAGCGTAATTGTTACTACTTTTCATTTACCATAATTAAACTGCATAATTTTTCTTAAACACTCTGTAAAAATATCCAAAAAATCATACTTCCTCTTCTATTTATAAAAATATTACGGATTATTTTTATTTATACTTTAAATTTTTTTTTTAAACAATACAAAATTAAACGTACTCATCAAATTCCAGACTTACCTTTATCTATTTCCTATTTTTTCAAACCTATACAACATATAAACAATTTTCACTTAGATTATATTAACTATTTTGTACTTATATTTTTAAAATAGTAAGATCAGTTGAAGATATTTTAAACAAAAATATTATAGTTAAAATATTGTCATTACATGTTCAAATTACATTTATCTATCTTATTCAAAAAGTAGACATTAACAAAATATCTAAGTACTATGCCACGTTAGTACTTCTATTTTCGTCCCTTCTACACTCAAACT
The DNA here is from genome assembly GCA_903798235.1 of Fraxinus ornus. Classification (NCBI taxonomy): domain Eukaryota; kingdom Viridiplantae; phylum Streptophyta; class Magnoliopsida; order Lamiales; family Oleaceae; genus Fraxinus; species Fraxinus ornus. The sequence continues at coordinate 2,417 of CAIGRF010266533.1, forward strand.
AACTTATCTAAACATATCTCAAATACTCTTAACTATATACTTAAAATCTAATTGAAAACACAAGTAACTTATTCTATAAAATCTTCTATAAATAGCTTCCCCAACTGGTTCATGTTTCCATTTACAATCATAGAACCAACCGCTTACACCTGTGAAAACTTCAATTCTACTTTCATTTTCCTACTGGTACTTTTAAATACCTCAAATATACTTCTTTGATATTGCATATTTTTTACTTTATATATATATATATAAAACATTTTTACTCCATTCTTTTGCAATTTGCGGATACAGATTCTGTTCAATGGCTGCAACCTATAAATTTATGCCACAAATTGCTACCTCAAAGACCAACTGGTCTACAAAGGTCATTGTTGCAGGAAAAGAATCACCTAAAACTGCACGTAACTCTATAGCTCGATATCAAAATCTTACCTTCATGGATTTGCAGGTAATTGCATATATGAATTTCCCAATTTTTCCATTTTCGTTTACTATATATATATTTTTTCCTATTAACCTGTTCATCTTATTCTAACTTCCAACAGGGTAACCAAGTTACAGCTACAATGTACGATGCTAATATTACAACACTTGCTGACCAGTTAACACTCGGGAAGACATACATAATCTCAAACGCAACAGTCAAAGATAACAAAAGTTTCTTCAAAACTGCAGAAGAAGAAAAGGGTTGGAGTATAACAGGAAGAACACGAGTTGAGGAGCTGAACGAAAATAATTTGGATTTCTTGTTTTCTAAATACGAGCTCACTCCCTTTCATGCACTCGAACATCATATGGACAACAATACAAACATAAGTACAAATACTACCATATCCACTGTACACATAATACTTACACTTAAGGCTTTATAGTAATTAATCCATGCAAAATACATAACAGATAACTTTCTTTACCTCTATGCAGATATTATTGGTGTTGCTATAGAAGTTCGACATAAAAGAATTATCCAGACTCATTTTGGTACTGCGGTCGGTCTTCAAGATGTCGTGTTAATAGACAAAAATTTCCAAACCGTAATATTAACTTTATGGGACACTTTCGTTGAGAGAGAATGAATAACTATTCTTCAACACTTACCAATGAAACCTGTGGTATGGGCTACAAATCTTAAAACTTCATCTTTCAATGGTAGCTGCAACTTCAACATAGCGTTTAATTTTAAGTAATAGCCACAAAATAAAAATAACATAATATTTATTATTATCTTCTCTTCCACCGGCATCACACTCTCAACTAAAGTGAATAACATAATTTTCCTCAACGCTAAGTCTTCAGTTGTAGCAGACTATAAACAATGGTACTGAAACATATTCCAAACATTTTTTACCTTACTCTTCTCCATGTAAAAATGTCAACTTTCATGTATAATAATAATATTGTAATTTCTTTCCACAGGGTGTCAACAATTATTAAAAGCCTCGATGAACTTATGAATCTCCCCTCATCGATTTCTGTAAGCCCACCAAAGCTTTCGCCTCCTGCAAACGACAAGTTCACATCTATTGCTGAATTATTGGGAGTCTATTTAGAGGTATTCTCTACATTATTAAACACACATACATCACATACATATTACTAAAAATCCAAATAGTTTTTCCATTTACCTATATTCCCAATTCAATCATACATTTTTTGAACAGGAAAAATTTTATTGGATTAAAGCCCGTTGGACAATTAATACGACCCGTCAGCGATTCTGGTATATGGCCTGCACCAATTGTAAAAAAACGTCAACTGGAAACTTAGGCCAGATTCACAAATGTCGCTTCTGCAAATACGAGCATGCAACGGCCCAACCTCAGTATGTACTTAAACATATACTTACATTTCTATTAATAATTTTAATATCGTTTACACAATATACTACCTTTAATTCAACTTCTTTTTTTATATATATTCAGAGCTACTGCTTTTGTTCGCCTGGAAAACACAACTGGACAATTAGATGCAAGTATTATTGGAGAAGCTGCAGAAACCTTGTTGGGAACCAATCCTACTACAATAATGGAACACTTCCATCAGGAAAATCTTACACTAACAGAGTTTATAAATAATTATTTAAACACACAAATATACTAAAAACATACACTACATGACATCTACTGCAGAATCCAACCACAGTGATAAACAGCCTTGAATGGACCAATAGTGAAACAGACTTGATGTTTTATGTTAAAACCAGTCAACAAAATATAGATCATCTGAGTACTGTTTTGAAATTGTTTTTGTCTTCAAGCCTACACCTTCGTTTCTTCACGCTACTTCTTCGGACACAATGACCGACATAAATCCTTCAACTATGAACAACAATGATTCATCGACTGAAATAACCATCAATGTCGACAACACAGATAAAAGAGCCAAACACAAAATATCCGCAACAGGTACAAAAAGGCCTACCCTGCACGAAACAGTCGAAAATCTCGAAACAAACTCAACAAGAAGAAGAAGACTTGTAAAGCTTCCGATGATACTGCCGCTGTTACAGCTTACGAGACACACTAAATGATGAAGATGGGTATATTTTATAATCTATGCAGTTGTATCGTCTGTCCTTTCCAAACACTCTAGAAGGCATCGTCAATATATATATATATATATATGTTTTTTTGATCAATAGGATGCCATAAATATTTTTTATTTAACATCCAAATACAACTGCTTGTATATGTTTCTGTTGATAAATAATGTTCAAGGCTTTTTATTTTTAATTCTTTACTTACTTAAATTAAACACACAATCATTAAATTTTTTTAAAATTAAGAAATAATTTCTACGTCTACCCTATTTCACGTTGCGAAAATATAATATTTATTATTTTCATTCTAAACACAAATTTAAACTACATAACATATATTATAAAAAGAAAACCATTATCATCTACCATTTTAATATATACTATATTACCTCTGCACATAATTTAAAATATACTACTTTTCCGATTTATATATATGACATCACACATTTTATGTAAGCGCATATCTTTTTAAATAAATAAATAAAACAATTACACTCTGTAATATTTTCTACATTTTTTATATACATTTATATTATTAGATAGCCCTATATGACCTAACAATTCAAACTTTAATGCATATTAGTTAAATTACTTACGTAGATTATATTATAGATCATAAACAAGTCAAGATTATGAAAATTTTGTTTCAAATGCAATTGATACAAAAGTATGTTAAAGTTCATTTACAAACTTTTTTCCCCCAGGCATTTGACAAAAAAAATGTATTCATAAACTTATTTCATGTTGGTTTTAAATATGTTGTGCAATTACTACATCATTCTTATTTTGAAGTTTGTTCTAATGTATCAACATTAATGAAATTACATATTTAAATCATTTGAATTCAATCGTATAATAAACTAATTTCAACATGCAATTTAAATAATCGAGACCTAAACTAAATAAACTTTATTTTAAAATTTTTATATTGAGTTGCTTAATAAAAATCAATTCTAGACAAGTGACCATTTTGTAAATCTTGTAAGTTCATTACCCATTTTCTCCTCCTTATTTATATAGAAATAAATATATATCAAATTTGCATCTTTCACTCTTAACTTCAAAACAAAAACTCTCTCAACCCACAACCCACAACCCACAGAGTTTTCCGTAGCAAACAAGGTAAGTATTTTGTTGCAAATTTGGGATCGGGAGTCAGTCTCCACGGAGAGGGAGCCTCCGCACGCGGAGACGGTGCGGTTTTATTTTTTTTCCTCCTCACAGGATTATATTTAATATATATATATATATATATATATCCATTTTCAATTATATAGAATTTATTTATTTATTAATTTGTGTAGATGTCTCTTGAATATATTCTTTCTCCAACTCAATGGTTTTCTGCTACCATCACCCAATTTTCAATCCTTCGGTATCTTACAGATTTCATGCAACTTATTGATGAAGATAAACAAGCTTTATTATTGAGCAGCAATTTCCATGGATTTATTTATGGAGCTATCTATAAAGCAGAACAACAACAGTTCTGTAGCAGATTAATACACGAATTTATATTGAGGATTGTTAATTCTGGAAAAATAAATGAAATATGGGTAAGATTAGGCGATCATTTTGCCAGATTCGGTATGCAAGAATTCTGTCTTGTCACTGGATTACTCTGTCATGAAGTATCTGCCGAACTTGACTCCAATAACGAACGACTTAAAAATATTTATTTTCACGGAACGAAGAGAATTACTATGGTAATGCTTTCCAAAGCATTTCATATGTGTGAAAATGCGGAGGATAAATTTAGACTAGGATTGGTCATGTTGGTGGAGTGTGTTTTAAAACCAGTTGGAAGATACATTGATTACACAACATTGGGTATGGTTGAACACCTCGAGGAGTTTCTTATTTATCCATGGGACCGTATATCATATTTTGTTCTGTTGAACTCGTTGCAAGAACGATCACGGAGAATACAAAAAAAACCAACAAACAGATCGTAAATATTCAGTACATGAATTTCCGCTTGCATTCCAGGTATTTTATTTATATATTTAAGTTTTGATTTATCTAAGGAATAATTTTTTTAAATATAATATTTATTGCCAATAATCTTGTAGTGTTGGATATATGAAGCATTTCCAAAGATTGGACAATGATTTGGCCATCGTAGATACAAAACCTTATAGTGTCCAAGAATGCATAAATGAAAATCAAACAAATTCTTAACTGAAAAAATAGTTAGAGACTTTTTGGTTTCTTTGGCCGCTGAAGAGGTATTTTACAATCAAATGTACATTTAATTGTTTAATAATATTTATTTATTAAATTGTTTGTTTTAAAAAATTACAGTTTATAATCCCAATCTTCCATTGTGATTACATATTCAAGTAGTTGCAGTGCTAACGCCCACAGAAGAAGAACTAGTCTCGCCGCCACCAGATAATCAACATGTATTAGATGCTATTATCAATGGGGGAATTCCACAATGTAGCAACAGAAATCCCACCTACTACTACACATGAGCATCAAACAAATGTTCCAGGTACTTCGTTTGAGTTTGAGCCAGGGTCTTCTTCTTCTCGCTCTGGTTATATTACTAAAGAACACATGGATGAACTGTTTAGCATTTATAGGCAGCATTTAGTGTTGGAAGTGTCTACTTTGTACGATAATTTAAAGACACGCAAGGTTGAAGAATCAAGAAAGCACGAAACTATATACCAAACAATTCTTGACAACCATTTGAACAACAGCAACAATGGCAACATGATCACCATGAAGACATCCAATCCATGCGATCCTATGTAGATACCAGCATAGATTCAATCAAATCTTATTTTGATGAACAGAATAAGAACGTGTTGGATCAATTGTCTATTTGAAAATCCAATATGGAAGTTAATATAAGCTCTCTATAACATGATGTTCCTATCCATAAGAGCCCAATTCATGGTGACCAACCTATGCATCATTCAACCTCTGAACAAGTTCATGATGTTCAAAATTTAACTGCGCACAAAAAAAATAAAAGGGAAGACAGTCAATCTTCATCGTCATCCAAATATCCTTTAGAAGACTTTTGTATGGATAGATTTATAACTTTTAGAGATTGGATAGAGAAGAACCCATCTGGGTAAGAAATCTATTTATGCTTTATTACTTCACATATTACAATTCTCATTTCATTGTATTCAAATTAATTCAAATTTCGTTCTACAGTCAGCTCTAGGACGATGGAAATGGGAACAAGTACGAACGAGATATGCTAAAGGCTATACAAGATACATCTGAAAATCTCCATATTGCGATTAGTTAAATTTACAAATAATAATAATAATTACAGTCTATAGTTAACGTCTCTAATTTAATCTATCTATTTCATTAGATTAATAACACAGAGCCAATGCTGTTGAGGCGACTCATTCGTGATAGATCACATCGTGTCTCTAAAGAGTATGCAATCTTAGATTTTTCATTTGAAGATGAATGTGCTCGTTGTATGATATGGCAAGAAAGTGTGAAATAAGGACTTGAAAAAGGGAATTCACCGAACTCTGTTGTTTTCCAACAATACGTAACTGGTATCTTACCAATTTTTGGAATTCCATGGATAACATGCAATTATCTACTAATTCCATGTTTAGTGCCGGTGAACAATTGGTATCTTTATCTTGTGGATATACGTGAATGAAAATTTCAAATATATGATTATAGCCACAACATTCACACCCCGGACAAAATAAAACTACATGCAAAAGCAACGTTCCTTTTATTTTAAGAGTTATTGATGTCTTCTGGCAAACATGAGTTAAGAAAATATAAAAACAAAAAAATGGAGATGCATATTATACCTTGTCTTGCTTGCAGAAACAGTGGGTAATCATTTAACATACTAATTACTTAGTATTAAATTTATTGTTGAATTTACTTTCATACTAACATTACTAATATAGTCTAATAATATGTTGTTTCAGGCCTAATTGTGAAGTCTTTGTGCTGAAATGTATTGAATGTTTCATTTTAAGACAGCCAATAGAATCAGTTTCGTCGGACAAGATGGATAGATTCAGACGAAAAATTGCAGTCGATGTTGCTTTCAATGAATATTTATAAGTTTCATTTTGATAACTGTCCATGTGCTAGCAAATGACTTGTGAGATGATCCAGATATTCATTTATAATTTATATTTTCTTCATCCGAACTTAATATGCCTAATGCTTAAATTTAATGTTATTTCCCATGACTACATTATTGCTAAATATCATTTCCTACGCTAACAAAAACACAATAACTACAAAACTCGTGCATTGCACGAGTCACCAACTAGTATATATATATATAAAATTTGTTATTTTCTCTAAAAAAAAATGATCGATTCATTCTATATCGTATAATTGCGACCAATTCATATGGAATGAGTTCACACAATTGTGATTATAACTACTGCTATCTCGAAAAATTGTGACAATTTCATGTAACGATTGCTATGTATGCGTAAATGATTGCCAACTACGACCGTTGTGACATTTAACATGATCATGAATTTGAGGCCCTCAAACCATGCAAATGGAAATATAATGATTATTATTCTTTGTACAAATCAAATGAACATCTCACTCTCTTTCTATGTCGCAATAAAATAGAGAATACATCGTTTAAGTTATTATAATTTTGGAAACAATATTAGAAATGTAAAAAATTTAATTATAGACAAAATTTTGAAATTTTTGTATTAATTAAATTCGTAAACATTTGATTTAAGATGTTTCTTTATTAACCATTTACTTTTGTCAAAAAGTAAAAGTCAAATATTTGATTGGTCTAATTTTATTTATTTATTACTCGGTCCATTGGAAAATGGCATAGAAAGGGGAAAAAAGGGTAAATTAGGCCCAGTGCCTATTAAACTAACTAAATTGAATAATATCCTTTTAAAAATAATTAAACCATTCAACACGTAATTAATACGTCCTAAACCTAAAACCCAAACCCAATTCAGTAAAAACCCACCCCTCAACATAGACCACTCTCCTCTTTTTAACCACGGCAATTTCATCTCCAAGAATCTCTGTCTCCGTCCATTTTCTGCCACTTTCGTCTTCGTCTATCTCAGTTTGTCTTTCGTCTTCCACCTTCTCATTCTCCTATTCGTGGGTATTTTAAACACTAAACACAAAAAAATCCAAATCGCAATAGTAGAAACCTTAAGTTGTTCCGATCCGAAATCAAAAACTCTTAACTCCAATTCCGAACTATTCACCCCGACACCAATGTCGGCTCTGACAACTGACTTCAACTCCTATTGCTGTAGTGGTTGGAGAATGTGGGTTGAAGAGAAACCAAAATGTTGATAAAGAATCAACTTCCAAGAAGAAGAACATATTTTTGCTTACTCTCACGTAGCTATTCACGGGTATTTTAAACAGATTTTTGCTTAACCCGAAAACAATGAAAATTGTGGTGGTGGAGATGGCAATGCTGGTGGATGGGATGGACTTGCTACTGGATTTGGCGGAGGTTGTGGTGGTGGGACTTGAAGTGGCTGATTGGTTGGGTTGGAATTTGGTGCAGCTGTAGGTGGTTGATTATGTTAAGAGCGTGATTACTAGTGTTGCACAAATGGATGGGGTTAAAAGCCACTTTTTTATTGTTGTACGTTACAAACATGTTTTTAATCATTATCACATNGAACGTGATTACTAGTGTTGCACAAATGGATGGGGTTATAAGCCACTTTTTTATTGTTGTACGTTACAAACATGTTTTTAATCATTATCACATGTTTAATGGATATTGGGGAATTCTAAATCTGCTTTGGAACAATCTACTCAACTTTAGAAAAAGACTTGGTGAATCTCTATTTCTGCTGGCTGCAAAGTGGAGGGTGGTTGCCACTTTAGTCCTTGAACATTTTAGTTTTCTTATGTATCTTTCAATCTGTGTAAGCTACTGATGGCATTGACATTCTGCTTGCTGGATTCTTTCTTGCATGTATTGTTGGTAATTGCACAAGAACAAAGTGGGAAAATCATGTATCATGGTTTGATATCTGTGCTGGTTTTTATAGTTCTACCATGGCGGTGTTACGAGTATGGGGACTAATACTAGGATACAATAATGCTTCATAAGTATTAAGTAGAGCCATCAAATGAGTTGATCAACAATTATAACATGAGAATAGAAATCATTTGAGAGTAGAATTTTGGTATGTTATACCTCAAAGTTGAACTAGCGTAGCTACAAGCAGTATACAAATACTATTGCAAAGAAATGTTGAAATGGCTGGATGTGCGTGGAAAGTAAAAATTGCTTTATATAAGGATGATTTCTTATCTTGCACTAATTTCATTATAGATGGATTTTTGTCAACGAGAAAATCACCATCATATTATTTTTGTCACTTTTTTTAATTTTGTTTTTTCACTTTTTTTTTTAATTTCGTCAATTTTTTTTTAATTTGTGTCACTTTTTTTAAAATTTTCGTCACTTTTTGAGTGTTTGTCGCTTTTTTATTGTCTGTCACTTTTTTAATCTGTATAACTTTTTTTAATTTGTGCCACTTTTTTGAATCCGTCATTTTTTTAAAATTTGTCACGTTTTTGAATTTTGTCACTTTTTTCAGTCATCTTCTCTATTTCTATCACTTTGTGTTTGAGCCACATTATTTTGGAAGAATGTATTATGAAATAGTAGATTGATGGAAAATGTATGGTTGAAAAAGAAAGAAAAGTTATTGATGTGATAGAAAATATTATTTTATTGAAAAATGTGTGGTTGAAAATGAGTAGAAGAATGAGAATGAAATTTTTAATGTGTACCAAACAGGGGCTCAATGACAAACATCATTTTTTTTTTAATAAAAGTGATATTATATGTCATTTTTTAATAAAACACTTAACTTTTAAAAGTGTCAGTGGGTCATTTTTTCTGTATCACTTTTTTTTACTGTGTCACCAATTGGTTTTACACAGTATTTTTTACTTTCAAATATGTTTCATATGATTTTTCAAAAAATCATTTTAAGGGTATTTTTGTAAGTTCCTCAAGAAAAAATACGTTGTAAAGCCCAATTAGAAGTTGAGGTCCACTGAAGAATGGAGTATAACGGAAAAAAAAAATCTTGTAAAGCCCAATTATTCATGGAGCTGGCTTTCTTCTTGGGTATCAATATTACGCTAAAAATTGGGGGAGAGGCAAAAAGGGAGACATATTCATCACCCTTGGCACCAATTTATCTTGTGTTGCAGTGATTCCTACTCACTCTTCTTCATCAACGAAATTGGAAGGTAGTATCTGATTTTATTAGTGTAAAAATGAGCTTTATAAGTTTAAATCGTACTCGATCTGATTGTTGTGATTGATTTAATTTATTTATTTTTCGAAATTGTTGTTTCTTGATGGTAATCAATTGTGTTTTTTTTGGACAAGATTTCTCGTGAATTTTTTATGATTTTCTCCTTGCCTTCAAATTTGACCACTCCGCAAGTGTAATAGGTGAAATTCCCATGACCAAAATCCCCAGGTGCTCCACCCCTACATTTACATCAATTTTCACCAAGCTATGCTTTATGACCTTGATGTTGAGAGAATAATAAACTCAAACAAGTGAAACGTTATTAAGTTTTAACGATCAATCCTCTCATTATCTTATATGGTTAGTGTAACAATGCCCATTTTTGCAAATCTTTTTTACATGAAATATATATAAATAATAAAAAAAAGTCTCCTAAACGGATCCTTAATTCAACCATATCAATATGTGCTTCTTAAAGACATGTTCTAGAGAACACTTTAATTTATCTATGCAAAAAACCACTAAAATGCCTAATATGAGTATAATCTATAGGTTGAGAGTGACATTATAGCGAGAACCGCCAAATCAATAGGATAAATACATCTTAGGATTGATTTATGCTTATTTAAGTAAGATTTGATCTTACTTGTGTACAAGCCTTGTATTTTTTGTATCATGAATAAGTGTTTTGGTTCATGTCTCATATGGGGTAGGTGGAGAAGAATATTCATTTTCCAATCCCCAATTTCTGTGTGCATTTTAAAACAAAGATTGTATTTTTAGAATAAAAAACTAAATAGTAGATTTAAGATTTTTAAAAGTAACAGTAGTGTTTGGCATAATTTTTTTCGTAAAAAGGCTTTTTAAAGATGGAGAGTTGACCGGATTGGATTGGGCCCAAAGTTCGACTCAACCACCCGAAGGCCCAATCCTATCTTAGCCCAACGCTAAAATAGATCTGCTTTTACAAAAAATAAAAAAAAAAATAAAAAAAGAAAAGAAAAAATACCGTTCTCCCATTTCCGAGTCGTAATCGCTGTAGTAGTCAATCGTACCTCTTTCTCCTTGGATTGGATCTCTCATCGAACAGCCGCCTATCAATTTCTTCGTTCCATTTGGTGAATTTTCTATTACGATCTGCTCTCTTTTATATCTATGCATTTATGTATTTTAATTTTTTGTTTTCTTCCGAAATTGCAGACTAGTACATCTTCATATCAGATTAGGTTTCTTTTAATTTATGTATGTAAAATTATGATTGCTTGATTACGGATTCTGTTGGGTGGTTTTTCTCGTTATTGAGCTGAGGACAAAGACGTTGCAATGTGATTGGTTGTACTCTTTTGGTTTCTGAATGTCGAGATGCGAATGTCAATTTGGGCTAAGAAGTTCGTCGAATCTTTCAGGGAGTCGGGGAGAATAGATATAAGTCTGACTCAGTTTTTCCAGTTAAAGAGAAAAGACACTGGAATGCCATTCTCTAATTTGCCTATGTTTATGGAATTACATTTTTCACACACAGTGTGGCCATTTTAGTCTTTGTGGTTGTGGATTGCTAAAAGCACGCTTATCATTCCAACCATGTTCATGGTGACCTAATAATTTCTTGTCTTTTAAAAATTAGGCTAGACATGTTGAGAGTGCCATATCTAACGGCCTTTTCATTGTGGCTCTCATGATTTATGAAGATGGACGAAGTCGATTGTGCCAATGCAGTAGTATGGTTTATCCAAAGAATAGGGTTTTAGATCCGAAATCAAGTATTTTTAGAGGGGTTCTGTTTTAAGGGACTCATTGTTGTTCACTTTGCACATAGAGGTTTAGCAAAATTTAGGGGCTCCCTTAAAGTTTAACCAATGTACAAGATGACCTATTTTAGTCTTGGTAGTCATAAGACTCATAACTTATAATGACTTTTGACGAGATGATAATTTTTCTCCCTCTTAACTTAATTGTAAGATAGTTTTTATTATTATTTTTTTAACCTAAAAACGAGGTTTGCTTTATTGCTAATGTAGCTTGGTAGAACCCCCTCCTCCATTTTGATATCACTAAAAATACAAGTTGTCTAGACATATATGCCAGTGAACACATGCACAGAGAGGGATGGAAAAAAATTATGTCCACAGGTAAATATGTAGAGAAAGATGATTGGTAACTCGCGTCCACACGGAAAATCCTTAAACCCTCCGGTCTCTCCATCCACTAGCCATACATGTCCATTATGTGCAATATCCATTCGAATAAGCATACACACTACTTGGTTTGGGCCCTTAGGTTGGCGATAGCTTAGGATGTGATTCGGGCTTCCTTTTTTCCCTTATTGTTGAATTAGAGACTTCGGTTGGTAAAAATAACCATAATTAAATGATCAAGAGCATGTTTGGCATATCCCATAGCTTATACCCCACACAAAATGTGTAATTAAAAATTTATGGGGAACACAAAATAAGATAAACATTACTTATGTGGCTTATTTCTACCCTCAAAGTTTTGTAGGCCCACGGCTTATATGCCAAACATGCTCTACTAATAGTTAAGCTTATCCAGAATATAGTTTAATGTTAGGGTTTCAGGTAGATGTTGTTGTTGCTGCTTAGCTACTTGGGGCTTTAGCCATGTGGTTTTATGATGCAGGAGCATACTAATTTGATAATGAACAAGAAAGAAAGATATCAAAGAAGAGAAGAATTGAGGACAAAGAGGAAATCAATTTTTACTTATATAATCAAAAGGTTTAATAGGCTTCGGCTGTGGTTTGAGTTTTGAAGTGAGAGTTGGGCTAATGGATAAATAGGATTGGGCAGTGGACTGAGTTGGTTTGTGGACGGGGGGTGCATTTGGAGCTTTTTTATTGAACAGATGGGAAGCAGAAATTATGAAAAGCAGAAAACAGAACGAAATTGATTTTTTTTTTTGGGGAATTTTTTTAGGCGACTAAACTACAGATGATTTGAAAGTATATGGGTAGGTAACCGGCTAAGGTTTGTGGATTTTGAGTTTTGAGAACGAGATTTTAGTTCAAAGGAGAACGACTTACTGAACTTGACGCAGGAGCGTACTAATTTGACAATGAACAAGCATTGGAATAAGAATGAAAAGTCCAAGAAGAGAAGAAGAATTGAGGGCAACGAGAAATTCAATTTATCATATAATCAGGGGTGAATTTTACGATGAAGTTCTCTGTTTATAGCAACTAATCTAAAATTAAAAGAACTTCTAATAATCTAGAACATCCGTGCTTGGGGACAATTTGTTATATAATGGTTACTTCAAGTGGTATGCATTGTAGTAATGAGGATCATTGGGAGTCCTATTATATTCTGGGCAAATGTGAAGCAGACTCATTTTTATATGTGAGTTTTAAACCAAGATGAAGATGACTATTATAACATGGCACTAAATTCTCTACTTTTATTCTTATCGTAAAATAAAAAATCAAGGTATCTCCTCTTTCTTTTTTCGTGCCAAAGATACAAGGATATTACACTAAAACACACCAAAGTTCATTTGATTCCGAGTTCCGTTGATATGGGATGCTAATATTCTGTTGCATTCATCCTTCATTTTTGTTTCCAGGCCAGGGCTGGGGATAGGGTTTCTGGAGCCTTATCCGCCTTCACTTTATGTATCAAATTTCAGTGAATTCAATGTTTTGCCTTCTTTTCCTTTGTGGTCCTTGAATACAAAACTGCTTCTGATATTAATTATATAGCCATTTTAGTGTTAGATTTGTTTTTTTATTTTATTTTTTTCATATCTTCAATGTTCTTCTCTCTCTTTTATTGTTATAAGCAGAGTGATCAACTAAAATGTTTGGAGGTAGAGCGATCCACCAGTTGCTGAGAGATAGGCTTCATTCACAAACCACAGTGAACTTTCTAATTTCGATTTTACATTTTTAATGCATTTCAGTTATATTTCATTCAAGTAATATATCACTTAATTTATATTTCATTCATGTACTATTTTTCATATTCATGCTTTGGAAATGACCTAAGGGCTCTATTTTCCAATAGATATTGAGAATGGTGCTAGACCTCAAATTTTATAACCTGATATATCTAGAGTGTGTTTGGTGCACATTAAAATGAAAGAATGCATTTTTTTGAAGTAATGTGATGAAAAATATGTGGTTGAAAAAGAAGGAAAAGTTATTGATGTGATGGAAAATATTATTTTATTGAATGATATGATGAGAAATATGTGATTGAAAAGGAAGGAAAAGTTATTGATGTGGTAGAAAACATTATTTTATTGAAAAATGTGTGGTGAAAAATGAGTAGAAGAATGAAAATGAAAAAAATAATGTGGGACGAACAGGGGCCTATTCATCAAGAGAGACTCAGATGCCTATTATTATATACATGCAAGGGTCACATGTAAGTTAGGCATCTGTTCGTCTCCAGATGTAAACATATCAACTCAAACTACTTTACTAAATGAGTGAACCAGTAATAAAGAAGATTTCCTTTCTTCATGATGTAAAAAAATAAATTTAAATAATTGTTTTTTGGGGCCAATGTTAGAGGTCTCTACCATCAATTTTGCAGGATCTTGGCGTCTAATTATTGCATAAAATAATGAAAAACGAACACTTTAAATATATGGAAATTCAGGTATTGAATTTTTTTTAGGTCTTTTTCTTTTCTTTGGGAGAAAAGTAGTTGTCTCTATGAATATTTAGATAGTAATGAATTTACTTTACAGGCTATAAGCTAATTATAACATGTGCCAATCGGTTCCCAGTTGCATTTTTCTAAGTGTCATAACAAAAACAATTCATCTTGCTAATTATAACAGTGCTATAATGCAGCCTGATCATATACCTCTATGTAAACCACCTTGAACCTAGAAGCAATTAAATTGTAATAGTTGGGCATGTTGATTGCTGACTGAGTTTGGTGGGGGAAAATGCATCACGGCTTTCATGGTTTAGAACTTTGTGGGCTTTCTGTTAATTTGATTGAGTGTTTGCCAGTTCAATTATAAATTGGTGGCTGAAATTCGCTTCTGGTTCTTTTTTTTTCCCCTCAATTTTCAGGCCTCTCCAATTTTGTCTTTTCTTGTTTCCAAGAAAAAGCAGGAAAGCGTTGGAGCAGGCATGAAGTCCTTGAGGGCAATAGCACTCTTTGGAGCAGGTGTATCAGGCCTTTTAAGTTTTGGAACAATAGCATCCTCTGATGAGGCTGAACATGGTTTGGAAGCCTCAAGCTATCCTTGGCCTCACAAGGGCATTCTCAGTTCATATGACCATGCTTCGTGAGTTTACGCTAGCCTATCTAGTATTTTCCATACAAGTTCTTTTTTTGCACACAAATTAAACTTTTGACATCCAAGTCAAATGTGTGCTTTTTTTTAATATTTTTCCAATTGGAAAGTTGATATCATGGGTCAATGCCACGTGCTCATCCTGTTTGTTTTATATTATGATGTCTTCATTCTTTTCTTTAAATAACAAAATAATAGGAATTCAAATATCTTCATTTCCATGTCTTTGAACTGCTTGTTACCTGTTCTACACATCATTGATTATTCCATATCTTGGTTTTATATCGCGTCTGAAATAGACCGTGTCAAATTATGCATCATAATACTGTAAAGTAAAATATGTGTTTCCGGCTGTTTCAATTTTGATGCAAATTGGCTTGATTCTCATGCTTGAAATTTCTAGCAATGGATATAGATGTGACTTCGGAGTTCGGACAGCAACAACTAAGGGTATAAACATAATTGTCAGAATTTCACTATTTTGGTTTCATTCTCTTTCTACAATGTCCATACTTCAAACAATTTTAAATTTGTACCTTGAATCTTCAGTTTACCCAACTTTAGATGATTCAAGCTGAAGTAGGAAAGAAGTTATCCATTTATTTACCCAAGTATACTGAATTATTTAAACCGTCTCAGGTGAAGTATTTATTGGTACTATATAAAAGTGTAAAATGGGTGAAAGAAAAAATTGAAAATGATGGTTGGCACACTCCTTGTTCGCATAAAATTTTCCAGAATGTAAAAGGTATTCCTTTTGTTTGGATGAGATAAATTTGTTGAGGTTCAAGTTTCATTAGAAAAATGTTTACCGAGGGAATTTCTTAGTTCTTGGATGTGATGGATTAAGAAAGCATACACTTGTATGTGTGTGCTTTATAGAAAGAGATTTCTTTGTTTGGTATGTAATCATCGTCGGTGAGCTTTCTCTGGAAAGTACTCTACTATGGCCCATTTAAAGGGGAATCTTTGTCTGCATTTTGTAGAAGAGCTTCCAGATGAAGTCACTTTGGACCAGCTTTCTCTAAAAAAACTTTTCTAACCAGTGAAAGCACTTCTAAAAAATTATCCAAGGACCAAAAGCTGCTTCTTAGTCTCAGAAGCAGCTTTAGGCTTTTCAAAAGATCTGCCAAATGGGCCTGTCAAGTTTCCCATTCTTTCCATTTGCAAATATACGTGTTCATCAGTGGTAAAGCACAATTCTCCTGGTTTGCTCAACTGAATCAATAGATTATAGAACATTTTACCCTACCGTTACATTGATATATTGTGGTTGATTCCAAACAGGATTCGTCGTGGTCACCAGGTGTATCAAGAAGTCTGTGCATCCTGCCATTCCATGTCCCTGATTTCATATCGGGACTTGGTAGGCGTAGCATATACAGAGGAGGAAACGAAGGCTATGGCGGCTGAGATTGAGGTAGTCGATGGGCCTAATGATGAAGGAGAGATGTTTACCCGTCCTGGCAAATTGAGTGATCGTTTTCCCCAGCCATATGCAAATGAACAGGCAGCTAGGTTTGCTAATGGAGGGGCCTACCCTCCAGATTTGAGTCTTATAACTAAAGTATGTCCTGCCTTCTGATTTTGGCTCATTTATTTGGAAATATTTTTTTGTTCGTTTTAACTCATTTTCTCCTTTCTGTTGTAGGCTCGTCACAATGGTCAAAATTATGTTTTTGCCCTTCTGACCGGTTATCGAGATCCTCCTGCTGGTGTTTCAGTAAGTTCTATATCGCATGTAGTCCTTATAAAAGTGCAATATCTTGTTCATTGGTGTGTAGTAAGTAGTATTGTTTTCTTTCCTAGCTAAGCATACAAGCTGTATTGTTTTTGTAGATTCGAGAAGGATTGCATTACAACGCCTACTTCCCTGGGGGAGCTATTGCCATGCCTAAAATGCTTAATGATGGTGCTGTTGAGTACGAAGATGGTACGCCTGCAACAGAAGCTCAGGTAGGTTGCACTCTTAATCTTGACCTGAATTCAAGATTTTACATCTCTGTTGGGGTCTTTATGTAGATGCCATCCATACAGAACTTTAGGGCTTTAGTTGTTATGGATTAAACCCTAATTACTGCTTTTGATAGCATAATGAGAGAGCAATTGAAAATGAGCAAAGCACGCACATTTTATAGTGGTTCACCTTCAGTTTGAGAGCTACATGCGCCTGCAATACTGGTTTTCATTATAATGGATAAGAAGAAAAGTATAAGTTTCCTCTCACCCCTTTTGCACAAATACGACCACTTAAGAAATCCTTTATACTATAATATTATGGTGGCCTAATACATGTATGAATACACAATCTGCAACTACAATAGAATAAGAATAACCTCGGGCCAACCATCCTGAATCCCCAAGCAGTGGGAACTACCACCCAACTGCAACTACCCGTTGACCTTACTGCAAAGGTCAACTAATTCACTGTCAAGCGTCAAGGGATAAGTATACAGTATGAATAGGGTTTACCAATCTCATAATCATTTTGCATTTTGTCCTTCTAGATGGGGAAAGACGTGGTGACATTTTTATCGTGGGCTGCAGAGCCAGAAATGGAAGAACGAAAACTGGTAAGTTATCGTTTATAAGTAGAACAACATAAATGCAAATCAGGTTTAACACATCTCTCTCCTTTTACAGATGGGTTTCAAGTGGATATTTGTACTATCATTGGCACTTCTCCAAGCTGCTTATTACCGGCGCTTGAGGTGGTCTGTTCTCAAGTCCCGGAAGCTGGTCATTGATGTCGTCAACTAAATTCCACAGCTTCCTCGTAAGTTATCCATCGGGAGGACTTGCAATCGGCAAATAATCATATTCTTGTTACAATTTTTTTTCCTCTTCCATGTTAAACTGAGCGTTTGTTGATAATGCAGAACATTTTTGTTCCAATCGAGGGAAAAATAAGAAATTTATACTCGTAATTTACTTTTTTAGTGTTAGTTTTGAGTTGATGAGAATTATCTGCAAGTGTGAAGTTGTATTGGTTTCTGTTGTACAATGCAACTGTTCTATATTCTTTAGAATAAATGTTCTGCATGGAACTAACACAACCAATATCATTCAGCAACCAGTGGCCAAATTTATGTTATATTTGGGGGAATTGAAAAGCTATAACTATAATCCTATTAACCCTGAGGGGTAGCTCAATTGGTCAGGTCTTGAGTTTGCTCTCCAATGGTCACCAGTTAGAGTTCCCTCAAGACCACTGAGGTGAGTACCCGGCTGTAAACTTCAGGCTCCCGTGGAATTAGTCGAGGTGCGCGCAAGTTGGTCCGGACATCCACGGTTATCAAAAAAAATAACTATAATCATATTAGTGCTGAACACTGTTCTGATTGGTAGGGAGGATTGCTGGCTGCTACACAATGCTAATTAAAGAAGGAAAGGAAGATGAAATTTTGTTCATTAATATTGCGTATCAAATATGCATTGAAAGTATAATTTTTAGTAGAAGAAAGAAAAGACTCGTTGAACTAGTACGTTCAATATGAATGGAAGCAAGACATTAGCAA
The DNA here is from genome assembly GCA_903798235.1 of Fraxinus ornus. Taxonomy (NCBI): domain Eukaryota; kingdom Viridiplantae; phylum Streptophyta; class Magnoliopsida; order Lamiales; family Oleaceae; genus Fraxinus; species Fraxinus ornus. The sequence continues at coordinate 20,998 of CAIGRF010266533.1, forward strand.
CATTACTTTATAATGAGGCCCTCTAGAAAGAAGATTGGTTAACCAAAGCTAAGGTAGTTCAACATGTCGAAATTTTAACTAAATACTCTTTATAAGACAGCTACAAGACCTCTTACAATTTATTCTACTAAGGGATTGTGCAAAGATATATTTTGAAGTAGCTAAGCTCAGTACTCGAGTTCTCAAATATCTACAAAGAACTAAAGATTTTGGGATATGGTACAAGTCTACACCAAGCTCAAAATTGTTATGCAAGATGAATAGAACTTGCACATTTCTTGAAAACTCTAAGCTCTGATAAAATAAATAATAAATGTATAAAAACTTGTAGAAAAATCACTATTCTAAGCTATTTGTAAGAATTTCGTCGTCATGATTCTAGGATGTTCTGTTGGCAAGATATTAGGGAGTAAATATAGAATCAATCAACTACCGTTCATTATAAGGAGAATGGAGTGCTCAATTATAACTAATAAATTAAGCAATAAAAACTAATTTGGATATAATGCAACTTTCATTCTCTAAGCTATTCTTATCTTCAATTTCATTATAATCTCGTGTACCAAAAAACCAATACTATTTTTTTATTTAATAAAAAATACATACATGAAAGATGTTGACTGTTAGTGTTAAATCCATAAACTTCACTTGATGTAAAGAAGGAAGGTAAGGGTTGCCCACATGTCTATTTAAGAAATAAGATGATTGATGCCATTTACAGGAGAATTCAAACAATTCATTGATCAAATGATTGACGCCGTAAATGTTAAAATAAATATACATACCAATTTTATTTATTTTTTAGAATCTACATCACGAGAAAAAATTGGACATAGTGCTTGTTTGAATTTCCGTATCCTATCTATTCGCATAACTTATTTCCGTATCTTTATTTGGTTAGCCAAAGGCATGGATAAACTTAGGCCTTTCTAGTGGAAAATGATATTTTCGTCAATACAACCCAAATCCAAATCCAAATCCTATAATACAATCGGACAACATTCGAGGTCAGCGAAAAAGTAGCTTTAGCTACTTAAAGACATGCTCCAAAGAACACTTAAATTGATCTGTGCAGAAAACCACTAAAATGCCTAATATGAGTATAATATATAGGTTGAGAGTGACATTATAGCGAGAACCACCGAATCAATAGTGGAATTTAGTTGTTAAAACCAAGAAAAGTCACTGTTACGTATATTCCTAAACCACTTTTAGGATAGTTTAGAGACGATGTAGGAAAACATTGACATGATTAGGAATTTCATGTGTGAAATTATTGTGTGGATGGTTTAAGGCCAATAGGATAAAGATTGGGTGAAAATCTTGAGTTAGGGGTCGATTTTTAAGAAAATGTTTAATAAATGGCATTGTGCTCATCATAGTATGAAAAAAAAAAAAAAAGAACTGCCATGTTTTGAAGGTATCATAAAAGATCCCAATGAGGATTCAAAATCTCCACAAAAAAAAAAAAAAAAAACTCAAAAAAATGGATTAAGCTATTATATGAAATAAAATACGCACAGCATAATTGAAAAAACAAGTACATGAAATAGAAAACGCTCTAAACTCTTTGATTGAGATCCCCGAGCATTTACTTGAAAGAACTAAACATTTAATAAAAGATAATTAGTCTAGTTGAGTCTTAGTGAACAAAGCGGTTAAAATATAGAAAAATCCTTAGTTGAAGTGTTAACTTGTCACTAGTGACATCTATCCAAATTGGCGAGGGTGAGGATTAGGATATTTGAAATTCAATTTAGGATCACACCTTAAGAAAATGAGTGAAAATAATAAGTTTGAGCGTATATATCTCACAAGTGAAGAGATGACCATTCAAAGCCTCCATTGTAATAGCTAGAGAGAAGCATATAATTACAATGTTGGATAAGATTAGGCATTAGCAAATGACACGGATGACTCTAAAGAGGGAGGCGGTTCAAAGATGGGATCATGCATATAGTCCAAAAATTGTAGGGATAATTGAGAAGGATAAATCAGATGCCAGGTTCATGAGAGCAGATTACGCAGGTAATCAAAAATTTGAAGTTCACAACATTGATGGTTTGAGGTGAAGTGTGGATTTGGTGAGGAATAAATGTGCATGTAGGAAATGATAATTGAGTGGAATTCTATGTGCACATGCTATTTCTGGTATGCTATCAAGGTAAATAAATATAGATAAATTTGTAAATGAATATTACAAAAATGAGGCATATCTAAGAGCATACAATCATGTGATTCACCCAATATCAGGACCTGAACTTTGGCCTGATTTGGGGAAAAGTCCATTGAAGCCACTAGTGAAGAAGAAGTAGGCAGGTATATCTAAAAAGCTAAGGAAAAGATTTGAGACTGAACTACCAACCAGAGTTAAAATGATAAGAACATGCATGAAAATGGCATGTAAGAAGAGATGTCAAGAGAACATGCACTGCACAGATACACCCTCCTGAAGCACCATAGACACAAAAGCAGAAGGGAAAGAAAAGTGCAGCTGTTGGGAATCTACTTATGCATGCGCAGCGGAATTAAACGATTTTCGATTCCCAAACACAGGATTCGCATTGTGTTTAGATAGAAACTGTGATAGAAATAATACCTGTGATGAATTCTGCAAACTCTTTTGCTGATTCACGAACTCCAATGCTTTTCTTGAACTTGAACGATCACGAACTGCAATCCAAGCTGTCCAATTGTCCAGCCTCCAATGGTGATCCACACAGAGAACAAGAATGACGGCTAGGGTTTCTTTTCTTGTGCTAGCAAGAATAATAATGAAAAATCCTACATGTTTCAAACCCTAGTGATCTATTAGTATTAGTCTAAGTGGGCTCGGCCCTTCTCTTAAACTAAACCCGGTCCAATAATTTAATTAATCAAATTAATTAAATCCGGTCCATGAATTAATTAATCCAATTAATTAATTCGGGCTTACTAATAATCAACCCAATTAATTAATCATCCAACACTTGTCGATTAATTAATTGGTAAATCACATTCTTCTGGTTCTCTTTTGTGTGTGACCCATTAGGTTCCCAATCACGATGCCTAACGACATGAATTATTATTTTGATCTAATCAAAATTGATAAATTAAAATACCCCTTTTTAATTTATCATTAATTCACATTCGTCGTCCCAGATTGACATCTAGCAATGTGTCAGGGCAATACATGTGACGGAAAATGTCATATGATATGACAAACCAAACTTGTTCGTTTACCGTGAAACTATAATCCTTTCGTCAATATGATCCGATCAATTATGAGATATGGATATGTGTCAATCTCAATTATCGATCATGTCTTTTATCCTACTGTTAAGTCAATGTAAGTCGAAAACTCCTTTTCGACTTATGAGTTCACCTTGGCCAAGGATTTCATTATCAACTTAACTGGATGAAATGTAGATCATAATCTCTTACTATCTAAGAGTGACGAATCCTCTATTGATCATTCACAACCTTCATACGATTCTTGACATACCCGAACGATGCCGTATTAGCGACCCTTGACAGAGCAACATCCGACATCACCAAAGCATGACTGTCCTCATATAAGGCACTATGATGACCTCAAGTCAAAGGACCAATTCCACTACCGAACGTTAGAGATTAACCACTGACACTCAGATAGTGTTCCATGTGGAATCTCTCAGCGGGTCTCCAATGTTTTGTTCTATAACAAAACATTCACGTGTTCATTCAAGTGTCTCCACACTTTAGCTTGTGAGATCAACTACTTACTTCATAAGTAAGAAATGCCACACGTGATGGTCTATCCGTAATAACGATATCCGTATCTCGTTATTACATACGACCACGGACGATTTAAGATTCAATCATATGTGATTTGTATCTCACAATCACAACTCCTTGTGATTAACAAATCATCAAGACTTGAATCTACGGATTCTATTATTTAATTAATTAGAATATTAATTCGATTAAATAATAGATGTTGCCATAAATATGCATCGGTTATATATACATTAAAAGTGTTTATGTCCAAAGTTGATTGGACCTAGGGCATAACACTTACAAACTCCCACTTGCACTAGATCCAATCCCTTATGTATCTTATACCATAAGAGTCTACATGACAATCATGTTTATACTGCGACAACTCTTTGTCAATGGATCTGCAATTTAATAACTTTTGGGAATTCGTTCTTTCTTTACGTCATTTCATTGTATTATCTTTCCTATGAGATAATACCGCCTTAACATATGTTTGGATCATCGATGAGACCTTAGTTCCTTCGTTTGCACGATGGCTCCATTGTTATCACAAGCAGAAGCGAGTGATCAACAATGTTAGGAACTACTCCAAGTTCATTAATGAACTTGCTAATCTAGACCACAACTTTTGTTGCTTTCTAAAGCAGTGATGTATAAGGCTTCTATTATTGAATCAACGGTTATTTTCGATTTGGAACCTTTCCAACACACCGTTTAAGAGTAAACCAAAATCCTAATTGAGATATGCTATCATTCTAGTCTTACTAGAAGTTAGTATCAGTGTATCCATGAACTCTTAGTTCATTTTCTCCATATAAAATCTTCTCAAGATTTTATCTATACAGATCTGGATGAGTTAAGCAATCTTCTAGATCTATCTCTGTAGATCAAGTTACTTCTCACATATCTATTATGAAGAAATTATTTAACAACCATAATTTCAACAATTGAAATATAAAGACGTCGTTTCCTATTAATATGTCTCATACATATAATATTAGGAATGCGACGATACTCCCACTATCTTCTTGTAAACACACGATTCATCTTCATTTTTGATAAAATCAAACATTTTGATTTTTATATCAAATCGAAGATTTCAACTCCAAAACACTTGTTCCAATCCATATTGAACTTTTCTTGTAAACTCATTTACAACCTATGGGTTCTAATCCATTAGGCAGGTTGACCAAGGTCCAAACCTTGGTTACATTAAGTTCATATTGGATATCATAGCCTTATGCCATGTCAGCGAGTCAACACTTGACTTTGCTTATGCATAATTAGTAGGTTCATCATCCTCGATTAGTAATGCCAGATTAGTAATCATGGATTCTTACCTTCCAGAAGGTCGAATGATCCTACAAGATTTACATGGAGCTGTCGTGTCCTCAGGAGTCTCCACTTCCTGATCAAGAGTATGCTCCTCAACACGTTTGGGATCAGACTCATGTTATCTACTTGGTTAACTATATCTGTGAATCCTTGAACTCTTTCAAGATTTACTCTACTCCCACTGTCCTCTCCTAGAATAAACATTTTCTCTAGAAGTGTGACATGTCTTGAGATGAACACCTTCTTCTCAACGGAATTATAGAATTGATATCCAATTGTCTATTGGATATCCCACAAATATATATTTATCGGATTTAGTTTCAAACTTATCCGATTCGATGCGCTTCACATAAGCGTCACGGCCTCAATCTTTCAAATGAGAAAAGCTGGGCCTTCATCTTTCCATAACTTATATGGAGTTTTGTTAACCGATTTAGATAGGACACGACTTAGTGTGTAGCACGTGGCAATCGGTGCATGACTTCAAAACAATTTTGAAGTGTTTTGCATGGCTTGTCCTTAGTTGCTCTATATCTAATAGTGCACGATTCCTCATTATAAATACACCATTATGTTGCAATGTATGTAGAGGAATTCACTGCGAGAGAATCACATTCTCTTTTAGATAATCTAAAATCCTACATTTTAGGTATTCTCCACATCGATCAAATCTTAGTGTGAGAATTTATTTACCTATTTGTTTCTCAATTTCTAGTTTGAATCCCTTGAACATTTCAAGAGTTTCATACTTGAATTTCATCAAATATACATGACCATTTCTGAAATAGCCGTCTAGTAAATGCGATGAGATAAGAGAAACTTTATCTAACAGTAATTGACATGTGTCCATATACATCGCTATGTATTAGACTCAATAATTACGCAGATCTTTCTCCTTTTCAAGTAAAAGGAGATTTGGTCATTTATATGACCAAATCTGCAATGCCAGATATAGGTGTTATTCAGATTATCATTTTTATGCCTTTCAGTATCTATACTCATTATAGAATACTCAATATTTAGAATATAAATGTCATTTTGTAATTTACCATGACCATTAAGATCTTATCAAGATAAAAGGAACAACAATTGTCCTTAACATTAAAATAATTCATGTCCAAACATGAAATTTATTTAATGCTCTTGATAATGGCAAGAACAAAATAACATTTCTCTAATTCTAATATTGAGTCTAAGGCAAAGGCAAGAAGTATCTCCTATAGGCAATGCGGTAACATTTGCTCATTTTCAACGTACAGGTCAACTTCTCCCTTTTTGCAGTGATCTACTTCTGTTTAGTTTCTACATATTTATACAAATATGAGATCCATATCTAGTATCCAATACCCATGAAACTAATGAAGTAGATATAAGCCTTGCAATTTCCTTTCCAATGACCTATCATTCTAAAATGATGATAAGGGTCATTAGATTTGATATTGTCCTTATTCGCTTTAACTGTCTTAGTCATCTCGGTTGCTTTCCTAAAGCATCCTATAGACTTCCCTGGAGAAATCTCTAACTAAGGTTTGCCCACTACAATTATAGATATTGGGCTTACCAGTCTTAAGCAGTTCAGCAACTCAATAAGTGTGCATTCGAATTTATTCATGTTAAATTCATAATTAGTTATGAATAACTCTCTGGCAGAGATTGCAGAACCAAGTCATACTTAGTTCTTTGTTCATGACTGAACTCAATTGAGACAACTTCTCAATATAACGTCTTTAGCACACCAGCACTGGCTGAAGACTTTTCTACCATTATGCACTAGTATAGTTGCTAGGAAATCTCATATCTTTCCACACGTGATTGTTTATCATTCAACACTTTGAGATGAAAATCATGTGTTAGCATCTATACTCTTATGTTGCTTTTGTAACTCAGGTGACATAGTCGCAAACATCACATATGTCGCAATGCTATTGTCAACACTGTGTTTATTATAGCAGCCACCTCTTCCTTTATCGAGTCATCAACAAGTGTCTCCGGAAAGGGCTACTCAAGGACATAATCAATTTTCATGCCTGAGAACAATTCTCAGATTGCGGTGCCAATCAAGAAAATTTGGTTTGGTTGTGACATCCAGTATGCCTCTCAAATACATATGGTTACTCAAGATTCAATAAATGTAAACGACGAAAAGTAAGAAAATTATATATACAATGCATCAATTAATTTAACATGGTCTTTTATTAAATTAATTTCGCTCCCACTGTTTAACTCAAATTTATGACCCTCTCACATAAATTTATGGAATCCATACTTGATTCCCAGTGGGCTGGGATCCCATTTGTTATATTAAAACCTTGAGTGTACTCAACAAGCCTTAATAAAACATTTGGGTAGATACTATTATCAATTGTATCTCCATACAACTCCCAGATCATTAAGCTGACAACTCTTTGTCTTCACACATCTTATGTGTTAGCTTAACATGCTTCTAAAATTTATCTCCTTGAGTGTACTCAACAAAAGATAAGTTTTAGTTAAGTCAAACCCATCATTCAGAAATATCTAATATTTCATAGTGTCAAACATATCCATAATAGACCAGCCTTGAGTGTACTCAACAAGCTGAGATCGATTTAGGATTCTCGTTTTTCACTATAATGATGGAAGGCGAATAAGAAACCGACTTAATATTTTTAACGAGGGGTTTTGCATGCAAAGGTCTCATCGTAATAATTATATATATTTTATTATACATCTAACATGCAAATAAACATACATATAATAGTGTGGACGATTATGGACTTATACTATCTAGTCTTCCCGAGCCATAAGGAAGACTAGTTGGTCAGTTCCTAGGGGGTATAGCATTGATTCATACAATGCTCCATCTCTATGGTCTCCTCCTCTTCTTGTATCTTCAATTAGTCCAGCTGCAACTTGTATCCTATACTAGTTGGCACGCAGGCCTAAATAATAATGGACGCGCAGGCCCAAAACAATTACAATAATAACGGACTCGCAGGTCCAAAATTAATTTAAGAGCTCGCAGGCCCATAAAACAACAAGAATTAAATAAACCATTCAACACATCCACATGGTCGAGTCCATAATCATCCACTAGTAAAACATTCATCATATAAATGCATTCCTATATAATATCTAATATTATATGCAAACATGTTTCAAGTTTCAAGCAATTAAAGTCGTCTAAACTAATTTAGACAAATGGATCGGAACAATTAAATAATCAATTAATCAAATTAATCAATTAATTTAATTAGCGGGCTTATTTAATTAAAATCAAATTTTAATTAAATATACCAAATTAGAATCTCATTCTAATTCCACTATTACACGGCGGAACTATTTAATTAAAATCAAATTTTAATTAAATATCAAATTAGAGTCCAACTCTAATTCCAAGATATTAGGGTGAACTTATTTAATTAAAATCAAATTTTAATTAAACACTAAATTAGAGTCCAACTCTATTTTCGAGAAAAATTAGGGCAAGACAATTTAATTAAAATCAAATTTCAATTAAATGTCAAATTAGAGTCTAACTCTAAATTCAAGAATATATTAGGGTGAGATAATTTAATTAAAATCAAATTTTAATTAAATATTAGATTAAAGTCAAACTCTAATTTAAATTGAATTAACATTTTAATTTAGGATAAAACTCCTAAATAAAATAAAATTCAATTTAGGGTCAAAGTTTTATATTTAAGTTAAAATCCAATTTTAACAAAATATAAAAAGTCGTCAATTTTAAATAAAATTTTAAACGGGTCAAAATTGATAATATGGGTCAAAACCCATTTGAAAATCAAATTTAAAACCATTTGTTTATTTAAATTCAAAAACCCCTTTTTAAAATTGCAATTTGACCCAAGTTTAAAATTATAAACAGACCCTTCAATTATTTAAATTGCATGACAAGTCCTTCATTTAAAAATTGCAACCTGACCCTTATATCATAATTGCAGACGGGGGCTTGCAATTTCATAAATTGCAACACAAGCCCCCGTCCCCAAAACTCACCCGACTGAAAATCGAACTGGAACCCTAGAAAATCGCCCTCCTCTTCTCGTGGCGTCGGGCGACTGGAATGATGGTGGTGCGACGGCGTCGCACCACCGGGCATTGCAGCAGCGCACGGCGCTGTTGCAATAAACAGCAGCAGCGCCGTGCGCTGCTGCGTTTTCCAGCAGCGGCGCTCGCCGCTGCAACTCGCAGCTTTGGCGAGCGCCGTTGCTGCAGCAGCGACAGTCGCTGCTGCAGCCTGCAGCGTTGCAGCAGCGATGGTCGCTGCTGCTTCCAGGCACGCGGCGGCGCGCTGCCTTTTGCGGCGGCCTTCGCCGCCAGTCGCCGGCGCCGTCCTCAACCATTCAAATCCTTTTTTTTTTTTTTTTTCAGAACAGATTTTAGAAAAACAATTTTTCAGATCCGTTTTCGACCCAAAATTTATTTCATTTTCAAAAACAGATTTTTGAATATAAAATTAATTTTATAAATTGCTAGATTCAAGAAACAAATTAAACAATCAACTTTTGATTGTTCAAACATGCAAAAACAATTTCTAACAAACACAAAGTAGGCTCTGATACCACTGTTGGGAATCTACTTATGCATGCGCAGCGGAATTAAACGATTTTCGATTCCCAAACACAGGATTCGCATTGTGTTTAGATAGAAACTGTGATAGAAATAATACCTGTGATGAATTCTGCAAACTCTTTTGCTGATTCACGAACTCCAATGCTTTTCTTGAACTTGAACGATCACGAACTGCAATCCAAGCTGTCCAATTGTCCAGCCTCCAATGGTGATCCACACAGAGAACAAGAATGACGGCTAGGGTTTCTTTTCTTGTGCTAGCAAGAATAATAATGAAAAACCCTACATGTTTCAAACCCTAGTGATCTATTAGTATTAGTCTAAGTGGGCTCGGCCCTTCTCTTAAACTAAACCCGGTCCAATAATTTAATTAATCAAATTAATTAAATCCGGTCCATGAATTAATTAATCCAATTAATTAATTCGGGCTTACTAATAATCAACCCAATTAATTAATCATCCAACACTTGTCGATTAATTAATTGGTAAATCACATTCTTCTGGTTCTCTTTTGTGTGTGACCCATTAGGTTCCCAATCACGATGCCTAACGACATGAATTATTATTTTGATCTAATCAAAATTGATAAATTAAAATACCCCTTTTTAATTTATCATTAATTCACATTCGTCGTCCCAGATTGACATCTAGCAATGTGTCAGGGCAATACATGTGACGGGAAATGTCATATGATATGACAAACCAAACTTGTTCGTTTACCGTGAAACTATAATCCTTTCGTCAATATGATCCGATCAATTATGAGATATGGATATGTGTCAATCTCAATTATCGATCATGTCTTTTATCCTACTGTTAAGTCAATGTAAGTCGAAAACTCCTTTTCGACTTATGAGTTCACCTTGGCCAAGGATTTCATTATCAACTTAACTGGATGAAATGTAGATCATAATCTCTTACTATCTAAGAGTGACGAATCCTCTATTGATCATTCACAACCTTCATACGATTCTTGACATACCCGAACGATGCCGTATTAGCGACCCTTGACAGAGCAACATCCGACATCACCAAAGCATGACTGTCCTCATATAAGGCACTATGATGACCTCAAGTCAAAGGACCAATTCCACTACCGAACGTTAGAGATTAACCACTGACACTCAGATAGTGTTCCATGTGGAATCTCTCAGCGGGTCTCCAATGTTTTGTTCTATAACAAAACATTCACGTGTTCATTCAAGTGTCTCCACACTTTAGCTTGTGAGATCAACTACTTACTTCATAAGTAAGAAATGCCACACGTGATGGTCTATCCGTAATAACGATATCCGTATCTCGTTATTACATACGACCACGGACGATTTAAGATTCAATCATATGTGATTTGTATCTCACAATCACAACTCCTTGTGATTAACAAATCGTCAAGACTTGAATCTACGGATTCTATTATTTAATTAATTAAAATATTAATTCGTTTAAATAATAGATGTTGCCATAAATATGCATCGGTTATATACATTAAAAGTGCTTATGTCCAAAGTTGATTGGATCTAGGGGCATAACACTTACAGCAGCCACCTCAACAGGACACAATCCCAAAAAGAAAAAGTCGGCAGCAGTGTAGTCTTTATAATATGTAATTGTGCATATGAATTATGAATTTGGAATGTATTTAATGTTTTTGAATCAGTAATTCAGGCATTTCATATTTTGGGGTCTCAACCACGTGCATATTTCTATGAAAATTATTTTCAAAAAATGAACATGTATAGAACACTACAGCAATTAGAACTGCATTTACACCCATTAACTTAGGTTACACTATTGCCAAAAGAAGATTACAGATCCAGCAACCCCCCCTAAAAACCCAACACAGATTTAACTACAGATCCACTTTACAATCGTTCCACAGACAAACCCACAAAACCAAATCTTCCATACACCACCTCTATTCAAACGGAGTCGTCTAATTTCAGCCTCCATCTCTCGCCTCGACCGTAAAAGACCAAGTATTAGCTCCCTCGATCTCTGACACATCGGGGGATCCCACCACACAAAGAATGTACAACCTTGTAGATCCATTCCGCGTGGACAAGGTAGAAATCGTCTGCTTGGGTTCAAATTAGTCCACGATGTCTTCATCTTGGCAGGGGTTCCGCAATTGCGAACTGGCATCTCCATTTCTTCTACCTTCAATTTAGTATGCTGATAAAGAATGAGAAACAAACAATTTATTAGGGTAGTACTCTACTGCATTTGGAAGGAAATAAATAGTAACTTATTTGGAGGTTAGTGAACAAAGTGTATAGACGAATTTACCCTCCCATATTTTAGTAAAAAGTAGTCAATATTTTTTTTTAGTGATCAACTGACAGTGGTTTGAATGGAAGCCGTCCAAAAGGGCCTCCTATGAAACGTTTGGAAAGGTTATAGGTGATGGCTGCAATAAACCAAAGATTTTGAAAAAGTCTGCTAGTTTTTGAAAGATTTGGGGCTTTTGCTGCAATTATCACAACTAAAATAAATAAATTTGACCACAGCAAACATACATGTTAATGTGACGGTTAAATTGTCATGTGTTAGACAATTTGAAAACTACCCCCTCCGTCTTATAAAGATAGTCATATTTCGTTTTTTTACACATATTAAGAAAAATTAGTTAATATAGTTGAAATAATAAATTTTGCTATCATTTTTCTTAATATATCCCTACATTAATATAATCAATATTCAAGTTAATTAAATTATGCATTCAGTATTAAAGGTAATTAAATTATGGGAAGATTTCATAATTAAGATTTAAGAGGTTTAGTTTTACCAATTTCAAATTTCAGAGATTATTTTTAAAATTTCAAATTTAAAACTTTTTTAGATTTTATTTATAAAATACAAATTAAAATCTGATTTTAATCTCAATTTAAAGTCAATAAATAATTTTAATCACAAATTAATGAGACTTACAACTTTTTCTACCACACATTTCATCTCATTTGGTTACAAATTTCATATAATTGGTCACAAATCACAAATTTTATGTCACAAATTATTTTATGGTCACAATTCCAAAATTTTATAGGTCACAATTTGTTCATCGGTTACAAATCAAAAATTAAAATGTTACAAATTATTTTATGGTCACAATTCAAAAAATTTATATGTCACAATTTATTCAATGGTCACAAATCAGAAATATGAGTCACATATTATTTATTGGTTACAAATCACAAATTTTATATGTCACAATTTGTTCATCGATCACAAATAAAAAATTAAAACGTCACAATTTATTTATAGGTCACAAATCACAATTATTATAAATCACAACTTAGTATACAGTTTACAAATTGTCAAATTATCGATCACAAATTAACAATTTTTTAGGTCACACATTATTTTTTGTCGCAATTCATCTTTTTCATTGGTCACATATTGTTTATTGATCACAGATTAATCAGTTTAATGGTCACAAACGACCAAATAATATGTGACCACCACCAACTACCAACTTGTAACCACCACCTCACAACTCCCTCCAACAGCATCACTGCTACCGTCGCCGCCAAACCACCACCATCCCACCAACGCCGACAACAAAAACAACACCCTCTACCAAATCAAAACCACCACAACTGCCACCCAAACACCACAAAAAAATCAAATCCAAAACTGCCAGCATTCACCACCTCTAGCACCCTACACCACATCTAGCATCACCCTCCACCACCACCACAACATCACATCCCACCACCATCGCAACCACCACCACCACCTCCTCCCCAGACCGCCAACTTCACCATCGCAGCCATCATCTCAACCACCACCACCCAAAAGACCAAAAAAAAAATTAGATCCCAAGCCGGATTTCAAAGCAACCTGGATGCCGCACCACGACCACCAACTCACTAGACCGCCAAGTCACAACCACCGTAGCCACCAACAAAACATCTACCACCATATCCAACACCCCATAAAAATCACCACAAACTACTGTAAAACAACACAAATCGCGCATAGGGCGCTTAGTTCACCACTGCACATTGGCGAACTAAGCGTTGCTGCTAAGATTAGCAGCACTCAAGGCACCGCAGCTCAGATCAATTATGCTTTGAGTGACACTGTAGCCGGAGCAGTAACGATCTGAGTCGTTCTCAGCAACGTATGATGCCACAAGAGTCGGTCGACGCATCGCCTGCGTCACCGGTTGTCGAATTTGAATGGGTCGCTAGTTGTCGAAGAGATAGATGGGAGAGGAATGAAGAAAGAGAAGAGGAAGAGAAATGAAGAGAGAGAAATGAAATGAAATTAAGGTTTGGGTAGGTATAATATTTAATTGTTAATTCAATATCTGATTTTTGAAAAATGAAACTTTGTATCTGAAATTGAAATTGAATCTTAAAAACTCTTGTTGGTGTAATTTCCACTTAAATTATTCTTGGTATTAGTCATTGTTTAATGCAAAAATCAAGGTAATTAACATTCCAAAGTCATCCAATACAAACACAAATGAATAAATGTCATGGAAAATGAAATGTTTTTTTGGTTTTTACTTTATTGTTCCAAAAATAATTGAATAATAGAGTTATTTATATTTGTGATAACGAAACACATTAAATAGGGATATATTAGGAAACTGATATATTAATTACACTCTCAAATAAGAAACAATACTATATTTGGGACAGATAAAAAAGGAAAACAAGACTATTTTTATGGGGTGGAGGGAGTAACATTTTTTTCTTGAATGACAAAATCTCAACATATCAGTCTACAATAATTAAATCTAGTGACTAACATTGTATGTTGAGTATTGTTAGTGTTTTTAACCCAATTAACAAATATATATATATATATATATATGATTTGCTCNTTCATGGTCCTTGAACAAAGCCGGCCATGATTTAGCTTAGATGTGCGACTAACAAGCGCATCGCTCCAATGTACATAAACCAACATTATATTGCTATTTCTCAGTGTCAGAACACAAATATTAAAACAACACCAAAATTCATAAAATTCAGAAGTTACTAATTCTTCAGATTAAATCATTGAATATAAGATAAAAATTCAACATCATAACCTAACTTGACAACTTAACTTGATCGCCTCCAAAAAACAAGTCAATTATTGAAGCACCGCGCATGACAGACACATCGATTTTCAAAACAAAGACGGCTACATGTGAATTCCTTCTTAGTTCTTTGCCTTGAGAGAATTATTTTCCTTGATCCTAGCTCGATTGTCTAGCTTGACAAACCGTTTGAGATCATCATATGGAAGAGTTTCCACATCTTTTCTTCTTAGCTCACTAAGAGCTAGACGTTTATCGAGTAAGTGCCAGAGCCAATCAGGATATTCAGAATCGGGCAAGACTTTAGGGTCAGTCCCATCCTTTAGGATATTGGAACCAACAACTGTAGTGGATTTAACTTCTTTGCTCAGTATGGAAGCCTTTGGAGCATCTGCAGCTGCACCGCCTTTAGAGCCTTTCTTTGCTTTAGCACCAGCAGCAAAAGTTCTGTGGCTCACTAGGCGAATTACGTCCTTTGGGATGGTAATGCTTCTCAAGAATTTGATGTGATTAACTGGCATAGCTTTGTACCTGCAGCAAGAATGAGGGTCATCATAAACATCAAGCATATTGTTCGACAATAAGGGAAAAAAGGAAGCCCAAATCACATCCTAAGCTATCGCCAACCCAGGTGCCCAAACCAAGTAGCGTGTATGCTTATTCTAATGGATATTGCACATCATGGACATGTATGGCAAGTGGATGGAGAGACCGGAGGGTTTAAGGATTTTCGTGTAGATGCGTGTTACCAATCATCTCTCTCTATATATTTACCTGCGGACATGATATTTTTTCTATCCCTCTCTGTGCATGTGATTCACTGGCATGTATGTCTAGACAACTTGTATTTTTAGCGATATCAAAATGGAGGAGGGGGTTCTACTACGCTACATTAGCAATAGAGCAAACCCTGTTTTTAGGTTAAAAAAAATAATAATAAAAACTATCTTACAAATAAGTTAAGAGGGAGAAAAATTATCTTGTCGAAAGTCATTATAAGTTATGACTACCAAGACCCCTAAATTTTGCTAAACCTCTATATGCAAAGTGAACAACGAGTCCATTAAAACAGAACCCCCTCAAAACATACTTGATTTCGGATCTAAAACCCAATTCTTTGGATAAACTATGCTACCGCATTTGCACAATCCTCTTCGTCCATCTCCATAAATCAAGAGAACCACAATGAAAAGTCCCTTAGATATGGCACTCTCAACATACTCTACGTCTAGCCTAACTTTTAGAAGACAAGAAATTATTGGGTCACCATGAACAGGGTTGGAATGATAAGCATGCTTTTAGCAATCCACAAAGACTAAAATGACCACACTGTTTGCCAAAAATATAATTCCATAAACATGGGCAAATTAGAGAATGGCATTCCAAAAGATCTCTTCTCTCTTTAACTAGAAAAACTGAGTTAGACTTATATCTGTTCTCCATGACTTCCTGAAAGATTTGATGAACTTCTTAGCCCAAACTGACATTCGCATCTCGACATTCAGAAACCAAAGGAGTACAATCAATCACCTTGCAAAGTCTCTCTCCTCAGCTCAATAACGAGAAAAACTACCCAACAAAATCCGTAATCAAGCAATCATAATTTTACATACATAAATAAAACGAAACCTAATCTTGCAAGATGAAGATGTACTAGTCTGCAATTTCGGAAGAATACAAAAAATAAAATACATAAATGCAGGGGCGGAGCCAGGAATTCATCATACGGGGGCTAAAATTTTTAAAACGTAATGTACAAATAAAATTTATATATAACAAGGAAAATTGTAACATCACTTTTCCACCAAACCAAACCACCAATGCCACCAATGCCAAATAAGGAAATTCTTGTATTTCTAATTTTTATAATAAAAGATTATTTATTTTAAAATTTAATTTTTACTTATATGCTAAAACTTATTGTAAATTGCTTGACTAGAAATTGAATAAAATATCTGATCTAGTCTTGAATGAACTGCAACAATAAAATGACTAATTAATGCTATATAACTCCACTGGGATTACTACCTCAATTTAGTAGCACTAGATGATAGCCTAAATGAAATAACTAATTTAATTTTAACTATCATTTAATGTCACATTAACACCACTTAGACAGGATTGTAATCCTAGTAAGGCTAAATAGTATTATCCAAAATAACTTGGGGACTTCAGCTATTCCTAAAAACTAGGAGATGATTAGTAAGTTTCCACTGATTTCTAAAACTACCCTTTAGGGCAAACTTACGATCAAGAAGACCTAATGATGTTAGAAATTCGCTTTTCAGTATATATTTTCTGCAACTCAATGTCCTGAGTTAATACATTTTCTTGAACAAGGCGATAATGAATTTCATTGTGTTTAATAAGTGCTTGAAACATGGGATTTCCAACAAGTTTAATTGCAATTTCACTTTCAAAATGAGTGGAAATAGGATAGTGAAAAACACAAACCAATTCTTCGGTTAAAACTCATCCTTCAAAATAAATAACCAAAGTCGCACTTCAGTTAAAACTCGATAATACACGATGGAAATGGGCTGTCGGGTTGCATTCAAATTGGGCTAGACTCAACATTAATTTGGACTACATCATAAGGCCATTAATTGGATTTCTAGTTTTGGCTACATTATTGGGCCTAAAATTGTTAAGCAACCAATATTTAACACCTTTTACATAACGAAGAATATTCTTTGTTGTAAAATGTCCCTCACACAGATCAAATTCTTCCTCACAGACTCACAGTGAACTAGGCTCCTAGGGATTGTCAGACAACCAATTTCTCCCCACTTGAGATCTCAATTTAATCTATTTTTGCATCCTTTTAGTAAATAGACTACGAGAGTTTTTGCAAGAAATATGGAAGCTAAACCAAAATGTCCAGAAATGAAGTGACAAAAAGAAAGAAATGACATACTTTGCAGCATCATAATTTCAGATTTTAGGTACAGAAAATGTCTTTTGACTAATTGTAAGTACCTAAAAGAAATTACAATACCTTACCTTGGTAGCCGCAGCCGGTAAGAACTCAGACGGTCTCACGGTCAGAACTCAGTCGGCAGCCGGTTGTGATGGTCGACGGAGCTGCAGCTGCTGGAGCAGGTCGCGGACGCTGGACAGAGTCACAGAGAGTTTGGGGAATGGGGAGTTTAGTTTAGGTAGAGTGAGTGAGAGAGGGTTGGACTTGGAAGAAACTGGGTTTATCAAATTGAGGGTGGGGGGAATTTGGGCTATTGGCCTATTGCCTATTGGTTTGGGCCATGACAGTGGGCTGGCGCCTGTATTCATCCATTTTTTTTTATTTTTTTTTCATAGGCTGGGCTTGGGCAAGGGTAGACCCCACCTCTATCTCCACCCCTGCAAAAATGCATAGATATAAAACCCAGAGAGAACAGATCATGATAGAAAATTTACCAAATGGAACAGAGTGGCAGTGGTACGATGAGAGAACCAATACAAGGAGAAAGAGGTACTATTGACTAGTACAACGATTACGACTGGGAAATGGAGAATGGTTTTTTTCTTTTTTTTTTTTTGGTAAAAGCATATCTATTTTAGCATTGGGCTAAGATAGGATTGGGCCTTCGGGTGGTTGAGTCGAACTTTTGGCCCAATCCAATCCAGTCAACTCTCCATCTTTAAAAAGCCTTTTTACGAAAATGCCAAACACTACTGTTACTTTCAAAAATCTTAAATCTACTATTTAGTTTTTTAAGCCCCTGTTTGGTACACATTTTGTAGTTAAGAATGCATTTTTTATATGATGGGGAATATGTGGTTGAAAAAGAAGGAAAATTTATTAATGTGATGGAAAATATTGTTTTATTGAAGAATGTGTGGATGAAAATGAGTAGAAAAATGAGAATGAAAAAAATAATGTGGCTCAAACAGGGGCTTAGAGCATGTTTGGTAGAGATTAAAATCGGATTAAAATTGAAAAACTAGTCGTTATTGTTGACTTTTATTAGACGTGTGGGACCCAATAACTGTCATATTTTCAATTTTAATTGAATTTTAATTGTTATCAAACAAACTCTTAATCTAAAATACAATCTTTGTTTTAAAATATACACAGAACTTGGGGATTGGAAAATGAATATTCTTCTCCACCTACCCCATATACCCTCGTCTCTGTCCAACATATGAATCAAAACCCTTATTCATGATACAAAAAATACAAGTTTCGTACGCAAGTAAGATCAAATTTTACCTAAATAAGCATAAATCAATCCCAACATGTAGTATTTATCCTATGGGTTTGGCAGTTCTCACTATAATGTCACTCTCAACCGATATATTATACTCATATTAGGCATTTTAGTGGTTTTCTGCATAGATAAATTGAGTTTGATATCTCAAACTAATTAATCATACAAATAGAGTTTATTATTCTCTCAACATCAAGGACATATAGCATAGTTTGGTGAAAATTGATGTAAATGTAGGGGCGGAGCCACCTGGGGATTCTGGTCATGGGAATTTCACCTATTGCACTTGAGTAGCGATCAATTTTTAAGGCAAGGAGAAAACCAAAAAAAAAAAATCCATGAGAAATTTTGTCCAGAAAACACAATTGATTATCATCAAGAAACAACTTCGAAAAATAAATAAATTACAAGGGTTTGAGTTGAAATTAAATCAGTCACAACAATCAGATCGAGTACAATTCAACATATAAAACCAATTTTTACACTAATAAAATCAGATACTACCTTCCAATTTTGTTAATGAAGAAGAGTGAGTAGGAATCACTGTAACACAAGATAAATTGGTGCCAAGAGTGATGAATGTCTCCCTTTTTGCCTCTCACACAATTTTTAATGTAATATTGATACCGAAGAAGAAAGCCCGCTCCATGAATAATTGGGCTTTACAAGATATTTTTCCCATTCTATTCCATTCTTCAGTGGACCTCAACTTCTAATTGGGCTTTACAACATATTTTTTGAGAAAATTACACCACGTCCTTCTTTTAAAGATCAATAATCTAAAATCAGGTAACATATTTAACTTTTCAAAAATCAGATATTTCATATTTAAATATTACTCTCTCCGTCCCAATTATATAGACTAAGTTTCCTTTTTCTCTTGTTCCAAATATATAGACATGTTCTCTAATGTAGAATATTTTGTTGTGTTCCTTTATCGATATACCCTTATTAAATTTTTCCCACTTAGTATGTCAACTTCTTGAAATCATCCAAACACACATATTTGGAACACTTTTTGAAAACATGGAACAACTCTCATTTCTTCTTCTTCTTCAATTTTTTATTAATTTCAACAATAATTTAGTTTTACATACTGAAAATTAAATAGAGGTAAATTAGGAAAGATTTTGGCAAAAATTAATTTTCCAATGATATTAAAGAAACTTTTTTAATCCGTGTGAAAAACGAAACAAGCATATATAATTGGGACGGGTGGAGTATAAGTTAATATTTTAATATTAATAATAATATTATAAATTAATTTATATACACACCCCTACCCTATCTACTCATCCAAATCTTAAAATCAATTTTTCTCTCATCTTCTCTCCATTCTCTATTCACTACCGTCTGGTTACTCTCAAATCGAAATCGTCGGCACCACCGTCGTCGCTGCAGTAACCCATTGGATGTGAATGTCGCTACTACGACGGCGAGTTGCAGTGCAACAAAGTGAAGTGAATCAGTTCCGTAGTGATGGTGGTGCTACAGTCGCAGTCGCAGTCGCAGAGTGGCTTCGCCCTTGCCGATGCTACAGTTTGGTAGTGATGGTGGTGCTACAGGTAGTGGTAAATCTGGTGATAATTTTGTGTGATGGTTGGTCGAGGGGATGGTGGTAGTACAGGTGGTGGCGGACCATCGGTGCGATGAGGTGTTGGTACCGTGATGGTTTTTTGTTAATAGGTCTATGAAGGTGTGTAGGGTGGAAATGGAGTTGTGGTGGTGGCATGGCGGCGACTATAACGTGATGGCGGTTGTGGGGGTGTTGGACACTTTTGGATCTGTTTTGTTGGTGTTGGCGGTGCTGGTGAGGTGGTTTTGATGGTGGTGGTGGATCTGGTAGCAATAAAGTTCGGTAGTTAGTTGCAGTCATGGTAATAGAACTGGCGGGGGCGATGAGGTATTAGTACCATGATGGTTTCTTGTTAATAGGTTTGTCATGATGTGTAGGTTAAATATGGTAGTTGTGGTGGTGGTAGTGGTGATGGTGGTGATGGTGAATGTGGTGACGACGGTTGTGAGGTGACGGCGGCGATGGTGGAGTTTTGGCAATTTTGGATTTGATTTGCTGTTGTTGGCGGTGCTGGTGAGGTAGTGTTGGTGACGACAGCAGTTGTGACAGTGGCAGCGATTATGACGGTGGCGATGACGGTAGTCGTGTGTGAGATGAGTTGGGGTGTTTGTAACCAATTATTTGGTTGATTGTGACCAATAATTGGTTAATTTGGGATAAATAAATAATATGTGACCTAAATATTGTGAATGTGACTCACAATTTATTAAGATATGAGTATTACATCTTCACCCTAAGAGAATCCGTCTTCTAGCATATACCTTAGCCGTCGGTTATAGATCCAATTTCCACCTCATTCCGGCCACCAAAACCGTTGGATATCACTATCAACTTAATCTCCTCAACTTCCTCTATCATTTCCACCCAACAACTCCCCATATCATCCACTTATACGCCTGAAATCATGAGTCAAAACCAACAACTTGAAATTCTGCAACCTGTCGAAAATCTCTCCTTCGACCACCGTCACGGTCGAGGACCACCACGAACTGTCTGTCCAAGTCCAGGTCCAGGCGACTCAGAATATGGCCCAAATTCACTCCAAACAACACAACATCAAATTGAATTGATTCATGAAACTGCGCTAGTCGCGAGTTCTTCTCTGCGCAGTTCGAAAAATTATGATTCCGACGCCGTCTAGCCAACCCAGGTGTCGGACCACCTGGGTTGGGTTCGTCTTCCTTGGGAGCAGCTGACCCACTAATGGGTTAGACCCAATTATGCCCAGAACAGACTCAATTTGTGGAGGCAACTCGAGCCTTATGTGCGAAATTTGGTACCAAAGATTTTGATGATTCATTGCTAGTTCAAAGATTTTGGTTATTCTAGAGCCTTTTGTCCTTCATCATAGATTTGCATATATTCAACGATATTTGCGCTTTGACACGGGAGTTCTGAATGAGTCGAACAAGATCTGATCTTTTTGGAACGTGGGGACTACTGTTAATGTTATTGTTGATCATCCCCAGTTCCTTCATGTTAGAGTTAAGGATCCTAGACTAGCTCGTCCTATATATCTGACTCCTGTCTATGCTTCATGTGATGTAGCTAGAAGGAGGGATTTGTGGGAGGGCCTTCACCACATTTCTCTCGATATGGATTACCCTTGGTTAGTTGGGGAAGACTTTAACGTTATTATATATGATGGTGAGCGCACTGGTCATAATACTCGTGATCGAGGCACTACTGCTTTCTCTAATATGATGTTAGATTGTGATTTGGAGAACGCTGGTTTTCTCGGGAATCGGTATACTTGGTCCAACGGTCAAGTCAGAAAGAGATTGGATAGGGTACTTATCAATTCTACAGCTGCAGCATTCTGTCGACAGCTTAGAGTGAGGCACTTGAATCATACTTTTTTTGATCATTCACCTTTACTACTTCAATAGGCTTTTGATGATGATTTGGGGCCTAGACCTTTCAGATTCCTCAACGTTTGGACCAAGCATCATGAATTTTCACCCTTTGTTGCTCAGAAGTGGTCGCTCCCTACTCATCTTACGGGGATGGCTGCTCTTTGGGAGAAGTTCTTTAGGCTGAAACAGGGTCTGCGTTGGTGGAGTCGACATATATTTGGAGATGCTTTTTGATGGGTACAAGATGCTGAGGATAGGGTAAATGAGGCAGAGACTATATATGATATAGAACCAACATCGGAACATCGTGACCTATTACATTACTCCCAAGCAATTTTGAACCGTGCCTTATCTATTGAGGGGGTTTATGAAAGTAAAAAGCCAGTTCATGATGGGCATGTGAAGGAGATCATAATACTCGATATTTCCATGCGATAGTTCAGGGTCGTCAGATCAAATCGCGTGTTAGGTCCATCAGGACGCAGATATGAGAAGTCTCAACTAATCCTGCTGACATTCAGACTTAAGCTATTGCATTCTATCAGGATCTTCTATCTGTTCCTACACAGCCGATGGACCACATTCGTTCTGATATCATCCTCAGGCTTTTGATGGAGGATGATAATTTGGAACTAAACCGCATCCCTTTGATTCTTGAGGTACGAAAGACGATGTTTAGTATAGATGCTGACAGTGCTGCTGGACCGGATGGATTCTCATCCCTTTTCTTCCAGTTTTGCTCGGACATTATTCAGGATGATGTATACAGGGCAGTCTTGGATTTCTTTGAAGGCAGCCATCTTCCACGTGGTTTTGCTGTTACTACTATAATATTGCTCCCTAAGAAGGACGGTGCTTAAAGATGGACACACTTCAGACCCATCAGTTTATGTACTGTGTTCAATAAGCTCATCACTAAAATTTTGAACACTAGATTGAGTACACTGTTACCGCGCATTATCTCTCCTCAACATAGTGGGTTCATACCTGGCAGCCTAATTGGAGACAACGTTCTATTGGTTCAGGAGCTTCTCCATACTTTGGATAATAGAGTGCGAGGGGATAACACTATGTTAAAGTTAGACATGGCTAAAGTATATGATCGCATGGATTAGGGCTTCATTTATTCTATATTAGAGGCCTTTGGATTTGATCAAATTTGGATCGATAGGATCAAGCGGTGCATCTCGGAATGTCGTTTTTCTGTACTCCTTAATGGCCACCTTTGTGGTTTTTTTCCCTCATCACGAGGGCTCAGACAAGGAGATTCTATCTCGCCATCATTGTTCATTATAGCTGCAGATTACTTCCTACGCTTGCTCACTCGGAGGTTTCGGGAATATCCTAGTATGTGCTATCGACACGGAGGTAGTTCTCTTGTCTCACACCTTTCATTCGCTGATGATATGATCATATTCGCCAATGGTCAGAAACAGTCTATCACGAGGATTTTGAGTTGTTTGGAGCATTATGAGGGGGTTTCTGGTCAGTTGGTGAATGAGGACAAGAGCGGACTCATACTACCCAGACGGGCATCTACTAGTCAGATCAGACGATTAGAGATTTTGATTGGTTTTCGACACCAGCAACAACCTTTCATTTATCTGGGTGTTCCCTTGTTTAAGGGGACCAAAAGGAGCTTCATTTATGATGACCTTACCCAGAAGGTCAGGAACAAGATCTCAGGTTAGGCTTCACGACTTTTATCATATGGGGGTCATATAACTTTGCTGAGGTCTGTGCTTTCCTCTATACCATTACACATTCTTCAGATCATGCAGCCCCCTAAGGTTATTCTAAACAAACTTGAGAGCATTTTTAAGTGATTCCTGTGGGATTCTAAAGAATAGGCACGACGTTTACATTGGAGGAGTTGGAAGGAGATTTGCCTTCCTACTGATGAGGGTGGTCTAGGCCTTAGGAGATTACAGGATATCGTGGACACCTTCTCGATGAAACTCTGGTGGTTATTCCGTTATCAGAGATCTCTTTGGGCCCAATTCTTACGGGGCAAATATTGTATGGGATCGCATCCTTTATTCATAGCAGTTCTCTACTCAACTTCTCCTACCTAGAAGAGGCTGAAATTAGTAGGTCCCCGGACAGAGGTACACATTGCTGGCACCTTGGAGAAGGTCGGATTTTCTTTTGACATGATTGTTGGATGGGTGAGACCACATTGGCATCCCTATTCCCACAAAGACAGCACACATCTACGAGGGTACAGGATTTCTATGATGGTACTGGGTGGGATATTGGACGTTTATTACAGGTTCTCCCTCCTTTAATGGCGGAGCAGATCGGAGCTATACCTATATGTACTGCTGCACCGGATCGAATTTTTTGGCGGAATACATCGGATGGTAGGTTCGTTACCAAGTCAGTTGGCAGCTCGTACGTTCAGGATGCCAGTATCAGGATTCGTACCGTTTACTATGAAGCTCCATTTTGTCAATTACTTACTCATTTTTCTGTTGGAGACTATGACATGGCCTCATTCCAGTTGATGTGGCTATTCAAGGGAGGATTGGATGCTAGTTGGCTTCTCGCTACCAATGTTGTTCCGAGATTGAGATTATTAGTCATATTTTCACTGGCAGTAGCATCTCCAATCAGGTTTGGAAGCATTTTGAGGATATTTTTCAGACACCTACGAGTTCAGGAGAGGGAGTCAGACAAAGATTCCAGAGATGGAGATATTCTGGACACTATGTTCGTTGTGGACACATTCGCATTATCATTCCTCTACTGAATTTTGGTATCTATGGACTGCGAGAAATGATGCGAAGCATAGGGGGGATTCACATGGTAGCCAGACGTGTCATTTAGAGGGTCTATCGTATGATCTCCTTTCTTCATATGTGAGGACTGTTACGAGCGGTGAATTGGTGAGGGGATTTGACACTTGCACCCATATTTGGTATTTTTATGGACCCCACTTTCCCATCTCCCCCTATTCTGGTTTGGTAGCGCACTCCAACTATCGGTTCTGTTAAGATCAATATTGACGGATGCGTTAAGGATAGTTATGCGAGTGGGGGAGGCATCATAAGAGATCACTCAGGATAATGTACCAGTGCTTTCTCGATTTTGTATGGATCATGCATGATATTAAAAGCAGAGGTTCGGGCTATTCTTGATGGAATTTTACTAGCTCAAGGACTGGGTTATTCAGCGATTTGGGTTGAGTCAGATTCTTCAGTAGCTTTTCATTGCATCACTACAGGTGGAGGACCATGGGCTATTCAGGGTATATTTAGACGTATAACAGACATCATATCCTTCGACAGAGATAGAGTCTCCCACATTTACAGAGAAGGAAACCAGGTTGCAGATGCTCTTGCTGCTGAGGGTTGGATTCATCTACGATATCAGGTATATGGACCACTTGACCTTCCACGACATATTAGGACATTAGTACAAGTTGACAGGCATGGATTGCAGAGTATCAGAGTCTGAATTTCATATTAACTTTCAATACTTACTTTTGGTCTTTTTTACATTAGTTCTTATTGTAAAGGAAGTAGTACTTTCTTATTTACTTTCATTATAAGGGAAGTAGTACTTCATCATTTACAGTTTTCATTACTTTCATGTAACCACGGTATTCCTCCATCACAAATGAGGGCACATTAATAAATTCTCGGAGGTACCACCCTCCTTTAAATAAATAAAAAATTATTAAGATATGACTGAGAAATTAATTGTGACCAATTAATTTGATAATTTGCAATGAATAAAAGAGTTGTGACCAATAAATTTTTTATTTTGTGATCGACAAATAATTCGTGATCGATAAATAATGTAATCTATAAAATTCTTAATTTATGACCAGAAAATAAGTTGTGACCAAGAAATTAATTGTGATCAATTAATTTGATAATTTTCAATGAATAAATGAGTTGTGACCAATAAAATTTTCGATTCGTGTCCGATAATAATCTGTGATCTATAAAATTTTGATTTGTGATCGAGAAATAATCTGTGACTTATAAAATTTCTGGTTTGTGACCAAGAAAAAATCTGTGACAGATAATTTGATAAGTTGTGACCAAAAATTAATTTGTGACTAATTAATTAGATAATTGTGACCAAATTACATATAAATTGTGACATTAATATATTTAATTAATAAAATATATATTTTATAAAAAAATCTGATTTTTGAAATTCGAAACTTTGTTTTCTTATTTTTGAAATAGGTGATACTTAACCTCTTAATTATAAAATTTTCCCATATTTTTTTAGTAAAAGTTAAATATTTGAAATAGGTGATACTTAACCTCTTAATTATAAAATTCTCCCATATTTTTTCCCAATCTATGCCATTTTCCAATGGATCGAGTAATAAATAAATATAATTAGACCAATCAAATATTTAACTTTTACTTTTTGACAAAAGTAAATGGTTAATAAAAAATATCTTAAATCAAATGTTTACGAATTTAATTAATAAAAAATTTCAGAATTTTGTCTATAATTTATATTTTTACATTTCTAATACTATTTCCAAAATTATAATAACTTAAACGATATGTTCTCTTGTTTATCACAAGATAGAAAGAGAGTGAGACGTTCATTTGATTTGTACAAAGAAAAATAATCATTATATTTCCATTTACATGGTTTGCGGGCCTCAAATTCGTGATCACGTCAAATGTCACAACGGTCGTTGTTGGCAATCATTTATGCATACATAGCAATCGTTACATGAAATTGTCACAATTTTTTGAGATAGCAGTAGTTATAATCACAATTTTTGTCACATTACGTGAACTCGTGCCATATGAATTGGTCGCAATTATACGATATAGAATGAATCAAAGTCACACTTAGTTTTTGTTAAAGAGCCCACAAATATCACAAATTCACAATGGTGACATAAAATCAATTGTAGAAGGATTCACGTACCTCATAATAAAGTCACAACATACCTTAAATGTTTCTTTTAGCTACTGCAATGTCTAACCAAAATATGTAGAGATTACAATTGTTGTGTAATCGATCATTGCTTCTTCTTTTTTAAAGAGAAAATAACTAATTTTCTATATTGTAGGGCTAGATCTAAAAGAAAGAAATTATTTTAATGTATCCTCCAATTGAATATCTAAGAATGTACACAAGCACTATTATAATAAAACAATTTTCCAAAAATATGCTTTAACACAAGCCTTATAAGAAAAAAAAATGTCAACAAAGATACAACCTACCTTCGGGGTAAAGAGTAAAGACTATGAAGAGAAAAATTATGTGATTGTCAAATTTTGTTCACCTATTGTATCGAGATATTCAATTTCATCAATTTAAAAATACGTATTCAATTTCATCCTTAATCTCTCATTCCATTTATATGTTAATTTAATATTTATTTATTTAAATTGGATATGTAATTGTTGAATATTTATTAAAGTGAACTAAATAAATGAAAAAAGTAATAATAAGATATGCTAATTCTTTTTTGTTATTTGAATTTTGATTGTGTGAATTTTAAAATGAATGTAGTTTGTTGATTTATTTGTTTATGACAATAATGGTCCGTTTGATTGCAAATTGGAAAATGTGAGAAAAGAAAATGTTTTATAGGGAATCGATTTACCTAGAAATTGTTTTACTGGGAATTGTAATTAATTGTGTTTGATTGGTATAATTTTCTTTGGAAAATGCTGAAAGTTTGGTGTCCATTTGACCTAATTTTTTTATGAAAATTGTTCATTAAAGTGATAATTTTTTCTACTATTGGGTCTAGAATTTATTCAAATTCCCAAAAAATTGAAAAAAAAAACTATCATATCGAATATCATTCGTTTGGCTTATTTTACTGAGAATTGTGTTTGATTGATATAATTTTTTACCTGGAAAATGTTGAAAGTTTGATATCCGTTTGACTTCGTTTTTTATGAAAATTGTCCATTAAAGTGATAATTTTTTCTACTATTGGGTCTAGAATTTATTCAAATTCCCAAAAAATTGAAAAAAAAAACTATCATATCGAATATCATTCGTTTGGCTTTGTTTTGCATGGAAATTGTCAATAAAAGCATAACTAGAATAAGAGGGTGGACATGCATGCCCTGAATAGGCTCTTTTCGAAGTAAATAGGTCATTCTTCCCCCTTCCCCATGATGGGATAGGCTCTGAGATGGACATGGACAGAAAATGTGATAATTTTTTTTTACCATTGTGTCTATAATTTTTTTCAATTACAAAAATAAAAAAAATAAGAATTTATTTTCCTCAAAAATATGGAAAATGAGGAAAGGTGGAAAAAATCTTCTGGGGAAAAATTTGAGTATCAAACACTACAAAAGTTGGAAAATGGAAAAAAAATTCTATTTTTCATGAAAAATGTTGTGTATCAAACGGAGCCTAATTGTTTGATCATTTAATTTGAACAAAATCTTTTAAAAAAATAATCTAAATATCATCTTTGTAACTTCTTTTCCAATAATTGTGCATTCATATACAATCGACGTTATAAAATTACATTCTATTAAATTTTCTCCTAATATATTTAAATTTCAATATAAGAGTAAAAAATGTTTAAGAATATTTACACTTTTAAATATAATAGCGGTGTGTTGTAACACGATTGTGACATAATTGAAGGCTTGTAAATGCAACACATACTTGCACTCAAGAATGCATTAGGATTACACGATGGACGTTTGGTTGTGTGAGACACAAAGGTGTCAAAAGATAAAAAAGTAGCTAGCAATGTATACCGACCTAGCCTTTAAAAGTTCAGTGGGACCTAGCCCCTTTAAAAGGTGGATCGAAAATCAGTCGGGGCCGGTTAATGGGTTGGTCTATTAATCATGACGGGCCATGCTGGGTTGGATTTTTCAATGATCAGTTGCGTCAGCTCGATTTAGGGAAAATTTCATAACTAAGAGGTTAAATTTCACCCATTTCAAATTTAAAAGATAATGTTTAAAATTTCAAATTTCATATTTTTTAAAGTTTAAAATTTCAAAACCCGTATTTTTTTAAATTTTATTTATAAATTAATTAATTAAACACATATTTTTTAATTAAATATATTAATACACAATTCCATATAATTTGGTCACAAATTATATATAATTGATCACAAATCACTAATTTTACATGTCATAAATTATTTTACGGTCACAATTCAAAAAATTTATAAGTTAGAATTTGTTTATCGGTCACAAATAAAAAGCTGAAACGTCACAAATTATTTTACGGTCATAATTTAAAAAATATATATGTCACAACTTGTTCATCAATCACAAATCAGAAATTTTATAGATCACAAATTATTTTACGGTTACAAATCAGAAATTTTATATGTCACAATTTGTTCATCGGTCACAAATAAAAAAATTTGATACGTCACAACTTATTCATCGATCACAAATTACAAATATTATAAGTCACAATTTAGTAAACAGTCACAATTGTCAAATTATCAGTCACAATTAACAATTTTTTAGGTCACGCGTTATTTCTTGGTCACAATTTATCTTTTTCATTGATTGAATATTATTTTTCGATCACAGATTGATGAATTTAATGGTCACAAACAACCAAATAATATGTGACCAGCAACCGCACTTGTGACCACCAGCTCACCACTGCCACCAACAACATAACAACCTAAACCTCGTCGCCGGAACCACCACCACCTCCTCCCGGCAACAAACTGTCACTGCCACCGCCACCGTCTCCTCACCTCCGACCACCACCACCGTAGTCAATATTACAAAGATACCCAAACACCATTAAAAAATCAAATCCAAAATAATTAGTCGTCGCCACCACCACCACTTCACTAGCACCACCACAACTACAAACACTGCGACCATCTGCACACCACCATTAACTACCCCAAAAATTTTGACACCGCGACCATTAGCAAAGGCTCTCATGCCCAAAACCACCGTCGCCCAAAATCGGCACCACTATCGCCGCCTAAAAACTGCACAACCAAGATCGTGACCATCACAGCCACCACCACCACCACAACCTACACGCCCACCACCAACAACTACATGCAACCAACAAAACTCACTGCAAATTTTTTGGCTCCAAAAAGCGACCAAATTTTCCCAAATCGAGACCATCAAAACTCACAAAACCAAACAACTCTCCGGCAGCGAAAACGCTAGCCCATCATTCGTCATTGTAGCAACAGTGCTCAAGCGTTTCGCAGTAACATCGTCTCACATCGACAGTGTACAGCAGTCGCAGCAACATCGTCTCACATCAGCATTGTACAATAGTCGCTATTGCAGCGCCTCACATCGGCAGTTCGTCGGTGACGACGTCGTCCTGCAGCGACGACATGTGGTGGTCTCCGGCGGTTGGGATAAAGGGAAGGAAGAAAGAGAAGAAGTTAGAGTGAGGGGAGAGATAATGTTGACGGTATAGAGAGAGAGTATATGAAAATTATTAGGGTTTTGGATGGCCGGGTATTAATTTTTTTTTTTGTAATATAATTATTAATACTAAATTTGAATTAATATCTAATTTTTGAATAAACAAAATTTAATCCTGATTTTTGAAATTAAATCTTAAAAAATCTGGTTGGTTGTAATTTCCACCTCTATTTATTATAAAACTTGTACTATTACTAATAAAATTTGTGATATTAACCCTTCTTATTTTATGATGAAGGACACTTATTACCCACCGCCCCTACTGTTTCAATTTTTTTCCAATTCATAAAGGTAAAGGGGAGAAAATGTTATGGTTGTAGGAAATTAGGACATTTCATTAGTGATTACCATAAAGAGAAAAACAAGCTCAAAGACCATAGGGGTGGCGAACCCAGTGAGGCAAACGTTGTTATCCCGAGAGATGAACCTAGTGAGGTTTACATGCTCCAAGACATCGAACAACTGAGATAAACCTGACTATGAACTCCCATATGAGTGGATTCTTGACCCCAATACTTCTTTTCATATTACTTCAATTAAAATGTGGTTTGATCATTTGCACAAATCTGATCATTGTAATACTCAGATCAGAAAAGTTTAAAAAAGATTTGATAGGTACTATTCATACCAACAATGTGCACCTTCTTTNTTGATAGGTACTATTCATACCAACAATGTTCACCTTCTTTTCGGAAGTCCATCGTTAGAAACTCCACAGTTAAGCGTGCTTGACTTGGAACAATTCCATGATGGATGATCATCTGGAAATTTTTCTCGTAGAGCATGCGAGTGAGGACAAAGTATGCTGAAAAGACCCATGTTGGTACAGTGGTGACAGTACGTCATCGATCTAACGGTCGGAACAGCCCGTTAAGTGGGACTCGGGTCGTTACAAATGTATCAGATCCCAGTTGTCAGCCGGAAATCGGGAACTAAGTGTTATGCGGGACAAAGTGTTACGCCATGGGGCGGGAGCCATCTCTTGAACTCTTATGAGCCACCTCTAAAATTCCAACGCCTGGTAACGGATCCTCAGATGGATCAATCTCGACGAGGACGTCGCGAGTCTAACGAAGGGTAATTGTAATACCCAGACAAGGAAAACTCAAGTCTCCCAGATGATGGAGGTCTTGGATTCAAATCCTGAGGATACGTCAGAAAGCCGTGAGGGGTAAGATGGGCCTATGCTCTCCCAAAGCGGACAGCACGTACGATATGATAACTACTGCAATGCAAGGTCGGGTCGTTACAATATACATCACGCATATTGAGGTGAAAGATGTTTTAAATTCCACTATCACAGATGTTGATCACACACAGAAATGACACAATATGTTAGCTCATATTAGTGTTAAGGGACTTAAGTTCCTTCCCTTAACGATAAGGGTATGTTTGTAAGGATCGGGTGTTTAATATGCCATTTTGCGATCATTGTGTGCTTGGTAAATATCGTAGGATGTCATTTGCATCTACGACACATACAACATACAAAGCGTTAAAATACATTCATTCTGACTTGTAGGATTTGAGAAGCAATCCCACTTTTGGTGGTAACAAGTATTTTCTGTCCATTGTTGATGATTTCTCTCGACGTGTATAGATTTATTTGCTTAAAGATAAATCTGAAACCTTTGTGAACTTTAAAAATTGGAAAGTCAAAGTGGAGAATCAAACAAGTAAAAAGGTGAAATACTTGTGTACTGATAATAGTCTTGAATTTTGTAATGCTAAATTTGACCATTGGTGTAATCCATTTGGCATCACTAGATATAAGAATGTGCCTTACACTCCCCAACAAAACGGGGTTGCTGAAAGAATGAATTGTATTTTACTTAATAAAGTTGATGTATGATGTTAAGTTCTGGTGTGTCTAAGTCTTTTTAGGGCGAAGTTGTTATGACTGCATGCTATTTGACTATTATGATTCCTTACACTGCTTTAAATGGTGATACTCCGTATGAAAGATGGTACAATAAATTTGGTGATTATTCTATGCTTTGGATTTTTGGCTGTGCTGCTTTCTCTCATCAAAGTGAGAGAAACTAGAACCTAGAGCTAAGAAATGTGTGTTCTAAATTTATTGTAAGGGAGTGGCATGATAAATAGGTTATGGGATAGAAGCCAAAATAGGGTTAGAATTATCATAAGTCGTGATGTCACCTTTAATGAGTCTAAAATGCTTTGCATGGAGAGTGAAGAACAAGAAACTATTAGAGAATAGCCCCCAGTTGAAGTAGAGTGAGTGAGTATCCACTTTCCCAATACTACGAGTGAGGACGAGAGTGATACACAAAATCAACATAATATAGAAGGTGATAAGGTGATTGTAGAGGAAAATCCCATTGACCAAAACCCCTAATTGACTATCAATTGGCTAGAGATAGAGAGAGAAACCACATAGGGAGCACTAAAGATTTTCTGACTATACCATAGCTTATGCTAGTTACCAAGAATTAGTGGATAAGGAACCAAACACCTATGAGGAAGCTGTGAGAGATGAAAAAGGTAAGGAATGGCTAGGTGCCATCAGAGAAGAGATAAGTTCTCTTAGTAAGAATCAAATTTGGGATCAAGTTCCTAGACCTAAGGATAAATCTATATTGGGTTGCAAATGGATATGTAAAATTAAGGAGGGAAGTGGTGAGAGTGAGTTCATGAGATATAATGCTAGATTGGTAACCAATGGGTACAAACAGAAAGAAGGGATAGACTATAATGAAATCTTGTTTCCTATTGTCAAGTGTACTACTATTAGGGTCTGCTTGCTTTTGTTACATATTATGACTGGGAACGTGAATAATTTGATATCAAAATTTCTTTTTGCATGGTAATCTTGATGAAATGATTTTTATGAGTCAACCCAAAGATTTTGAAAGTAGGTTTAAACCTGATCGTGTGTGTTTTTTTTTTTTAAAAAAAAAAAAAAACTCTTTATGAGCTACAACAGTCGTTAGTGGTATAAGAAAATTGATTTTTATGTGTTTTTCATTGGTTTCAAGAGAAGTGAGTTTGAACATTGCTTGTGTTATCTGCACCACAGCACTAAGAAATAGTGTGCCTATTTGTTGCTTCATGTGGACGACATGTTATTAATTGGACCTAACATAAAGGTATCAAATATGATTAAAATGGAACTAAGCAAATAATTTGATATGAAAGACATTTGACATGTTAGGCGGATCCTTGATATGGAGATTAATCGGGATATGAACAATTATTGCTTGTATGTACATCACACTCTCTATATGCTTAAAATTTTGAAGAAATTTGGTATGGTTGACTGTAAACCTACTTCTGTACTTCTTGAAAACCATTTTTTCTTATCTAAAGACCAATTGCCTGCTAATGAAGAAAAAATAATTTTATGAGTAATACGCCTTAGTCTAACATGATAGGATCTGTTATGTATCTCATGGTTTGCACTAAACTTGATTTGGCTTATACTGTGAGTATATTAAGTAGGTACATGTCTAGTCCTTGTCTCAAGCATTGGTAAGCTTTAAAGTGGTTACTTAGGTACTCGAAGAATACTTTTGATGAAGGGTTAATTTATAAGTCCGAAAGTGAAGGTGTGAAACTTAAAGGTTTCACAAATGCTGACTATAGTAATGATAGGGACAATATGAAGTCTACTTTATCTTATATGTTAACATTATATGGCTCTTGTATTAGTTGAAAATCTCAACTGAAACATATTGTTGTTTTATCTACTATTGAATCTGAGCATAAAGCGGCCACTGAAGCTATTAAATAAGCTTTGTGGTTTAGATGTTTACTTAATGAACTGGGTACCTTATGTAACAATGTGACTGCATACACTGATAGTCAATCTGCTATTTATTTATGTAAGAATCTTGTATTTCATTAACGCAATAAACATATAGATGTTAAGTTGTATTTTATTAGAGATGTGATATTTCAAGGTCTGATAAAATTTGAGAAAGTGCATTCTGACTACAATCCTGCAGACATGGGCACTAAGGTGATCCCCTTGGCCCTTGGTAAAGTTTAAAAGTTGTCTTACACTTCTAAACATTGGTAAATATACGTGATGTACAATTTATTTTGAAATCAGATTGTACAATCACTAATTCGTTTTTTATTTTCTTTATAGGTACACTTGGCATCAATGTGGAGGTCTGTTGGGTATTATTGGTGCCAAATAAGCTTCAGGACAATGATATCTTGCTCGGGACGGGTTAACTCAAGGCTTTAAGTCCACGATTGAGTATAATAATATGAGAAAAATACATAAATCAGGGTTTTAAGTATCACTATTTCAAATTTAAGGTTAAAGGTTTTAAATTTCAAAAATCAGGTTTTCATTAAAATTTATTTTTGAATTAATTAATTAATTATATATTTCATTAATAAATATATAAAGGTCACAAATCTTTGCAATTTGGTCACAATTCAAAAATCTTAAGATCACAGTTAAAATTTTTTATAGGTCACAGTTCATTCATCGGTCACAAATTAAAANAGGTGTGAAACTTAAAGGTTTCACAAATGCTGACTATAGTAATGATAGGGACAATATGAAGTCTACTTTATCTTATATGTTAACATTATATGGCTCTTGTATTAGTTGAAAATCTCAACTGAAACATATTGTTGTTTTATCTACTATTGAATCTGAGCATAAAGCGGCCACTGAAGCTATTAAATAAGCTTTGTGGTTTAGATGTTTACTTAATGAACTGGGTACCTTATGTAACAATGTGACTGCATACACTGATAGTCAATCTGCTATTTATTTATGTAAGAATCTTGTATTTCATTAACGCAATAAACATATAGATGTTAAGTTGTATTTTATTAGAGATGTGATATTTCAAGGTCTGATAAAATTTGAGAAAGTGCATTCTGACTACAATCCTGCAGACATGGGCACTAAGGTGATCCCCTTGGCCCTTGGTAAAGTTTAAAAGTTGTCTTACACTTCTAAACATTGGTAAATATACGTGATGTACAATTTATTTTGAAATCAGATTGTACAATCACTAATTCGTTTTTTATTTTCTTTATAGGTACACTTGGCATCAATGTGGAGGTCTGTTGGGTATTATTGGTGCCAAATAAGCTTCAGGACAATGATATCTTGCTCGGGACGGGTTAACTCAAGGCTTTAAGTCCACGATTGAGTATAATAATATGAGAAAAATACATAAATCAGGGTTTTAAGTATCACTATTTCAAATTTAAGGTTAAAGGTTTTAAATTTCAAAAATCAGGTTTTCATTAAAATTTATTTTTGAATTAATTAATTAATTATATATTTCATTAATAAATATATAAAGGTCACAAATCTTTGCAATTTGGTCACAATTCAAAAATCTTAAGATCACAGTTAAAATTTTTTATAGGTCACAGTTCATTCATCTGTTACAAATTAAAAATTTAAAAGTCACAATTTCTTCATCGGACACAAATCACAAAATTTATAAGTCACACAACTTATTTCTAGTCACAAAATATCAAATTATAGGTTACAAAACCACCGCCAACACCAACACCACAAAAACCATCGCCCCCGCCTCCGCCAACACCAACACCAACACCACCCCCAATGAAAATGACCTCACCACCACCACCCCCCAACAACCACCACGAGCCACTGAACCATGCCAAAAACACAGAACCACCTCAAACCGCATCCAAAACGGAATAAAACCCACTAGATCGGAAACCACACCCAACCCCACCACCGCACACATCACAAACCTCCACCACCAATTTCAGCCTCCTCCGCACAAATTACAAACCCCGCAGTCCTCGTACAGATTTCAACCTCCGCAGCACACCTCGCACAGGTTACAAACCTCCACCACCAATTTCGGCCTCCTTCGTTCCTTCGCGCGGCGCCACCTCAACACCACTGTCATTCACCGACGCTCACACATCCACCAACACCGCTCGATAATTAAGAAAAAAGGAATAAGAACATATCTAAACCAAGACTGAGTCTGCACAAAGCTGTCGTCTCGTGGAGACTAGGCTGTCGGTAAGGATGAGGAGAAACTGGCGTGGAGAGATGGAAGAGAAAGTGGAGAGGAGGAGGAGAAATTGGCGTGGAGAGATGGAGAAAAAAGTAGCATGGAGAGATGGTGGTGTGAGAGGATATGGATTAGATTAGGGTTTGGATATTTTATGTAGATATAAAAATAAAAATAATTTTTTTTAAATCTTTAATTAAAACCTAATTTTTGTATTATGAAACTAGATACTTGATTTGTGAAAATGGCATCTTAAAACCAGGGTAAGTGTAATTTCCTCTAATAATATTTAAAATGGGCCTAGAATTACATTGGTAACCCAAGAATCGAAGACGTACCGAGAACCCGACCAATTCAATACCATAATCTTATTCCTATATATATTTGGGTATTGTGAGTCGTTCTTTACACAATACTTTCGGCTCCTGTTTTAAAGAGATATTTGGTGGCTGCTTCTTCGTAACCTTGTTTCACAGATCGCAGGTTTGGCTCCCGAGGTTCATCGCCTCGAGACTACCCTCATCTTATTCTTTGGCTGGCAAGCCTGAACAACTGGCATACATGCATGCCATGAGTAGGATGTTAAGGAAGAATATCTGCATATGATCATATATCATTAGTGCTCTGATAGTAAGATAGGCCTCGTGCCTAGCTATTAGCGTGCTTGCCGTGCCGAATGGGAAGCTAAGCATTCTCACTACGTGACATTCTCCCCCATTCGAATTCGCTTACGTCCTTGTAGCGACAAGTGAGTTTCGCATCAGCACGTATCCGTCTCGTTGTAAGGATAACAACGACACCACTCTATATGGACAGACCTCCAAACCTGCAGTAACTCGTACTTACCGCTTTCGACGCCAACCTTCATCCTCCGCCCCTCTGAGCATTGGTTCCTCGGATGGACGGCCTCCAAACCGCAGGGCCTCAACGCATGTCGAATTATGCCCTGCACGGTGCGCTCCTCAAAAACCCCTCTGAAAGACACCTTGGCAATTGCGCAACACTGCCCTTTGTCGTGTCCCGCCAGCTTGCCGACACGATCCGTGACCCAAAATCTTTTCTCCGCAAGAACACACGACATTGTCTCCTAACAACACCGCATGCTCGAGCGATCCCGATCTGATACCAACTTTCACGGGTAACCTTTTCTTAGCACAGAAAGGGAACACCGTGCGACAGTAGTCTGCTCCGCTAGACTATCTTCCGCTTTCTCTCGATCGTTTCGAGACAAAAGTAAATCTGATCACAATTTAAAGAAAGCTTGCAACATGAAATTGAAATGCATTGAAATAAACTTGATCATTGATTGCTAGAAAGCTGAACATTACAATAGACGAAAGCAGGAAATTACAATGGCTAGTGCAGGGGGCGAACACTAGAAAGCTTGAAAATGTTTGAAAGATTAATACCCCCTATAATAGATCTCGGAATAAAAACCCAACTGACGGGAGTAGATGTCTTTTGGCCGAAGAATCATACTAAAATTTTCTAATTTCTATCTATTTAAATAAATTATTTACAATGATAGGATCACGGGGCTTAAGCAAAGCTGCAGCCCGTGACACCTTGGCTTCTCTACCTTCTTTGCTTTCAGTGATTTGTGCCTTACTCCCTTTGTGCCTTTCTCTTTGTCGGCGATTTAGTCCATCTTTACTGCCTCCTTTGTGCCGCCCCTGTTCCCGCTCCGTTCGGTCCCTATGCGTCATTGTTCGGCTGCTCCTTTTGTGACTTGTGGTTCTAATAGTGGTTCTCTTGGTCTGATTCAAGTGGTGTTGCTATGTAACTTTGGGTCCCTAAATTGTGCCCCAAGACATCCACTCTTTTCATCAATCCAAGACAAATTGATAGGGGAGTATTGTTTATTACTAGAGTTACATTAATTTCTACTTACCTATTGATTAGACTTGAAACATATTGTGTTTGTTTGACTGATACGTGATGATCTTTTTTCTCTACAGAAGTGAGATACAAAATTTATGTCCAAAATTAACCTGTTAATGGAATTATATTCATGAAGAAAATAGAATACAAAATGATTATCCGAATATAATTTCTTGTATCTCTTGACGTGTGAGTTGAGCAAACATTACTTGTAACTTGACACGCCACTTGTTGGGAATCTACTTATACATGCACAGCGGAATTAAAACATTTTTCGATTTCCAAACAGGATTCGCTTTGTGTTTAAATAGAAACTGTGATAGAAATAATACCTTTGATGAATTCTGCAAACTCTTTTGCTGATTCACGAACTCCATAGTTTTTCTTGAACTTGAATGATCGCGAACTGCAATCCAAGTTGTCCAGCCTCCAATGGTGATCCACACAGAGAACAAGAATGGTGGCTAGGGTTTCTTTTCTTGTGCTAGCAAGAATAATAATGAAAAACCCTACAATTTTCAAACCCTAGAAATCTATTAGTATAAGTCTAAGTGGGCTCGACCCTTCTCTTAAACTAAACCCAGTCCAATAATTTAATTAATCAAATTAATTAAA
>CAIGRF010266639.1:10122-24493 GCA_903798235.1 Fraxinus ornus
CCATCACTAGAGATTAAAGGTTGAAGTGAAGATCACAATCAAGTTGGAAGATCATAACCAATTCAGGCGAAGAATCAGACATCTATGGATCTATGGTTCAAGGTATGTTTTATGCTTCCGCTATTTTCATTCTCATTGATTTCAACATGAATGGTTACAAGGTTGATTGTTGATTGTTTTGGATCGATAATCCTTTTATGTTTTCTATCAATAGGTATTAGTATACCATATACTTGGTAGTTGGTTCTCCTCATAATTCATTCACCATTTAAAATAAGATAGCGTTGAAACATTAAACCATATTTCCAATACATTTGACGTCTGCATAAAATCCACCCTCTGCCCAGTGAGCCAGTGACCCTCAATCTCATTCCTCATTATGAAAAAGGAAAACTAATCTTTTTCCTTGTTAAAGTGTTGCAATGTGTGGTCATTCTAAGATGGATTAGATAAAAAATGAGAATGTTAATCTAGATTGGATTTGGAGGTGATAGTGAATGGTGATTGAGGATAATTTATCTTCGTGGTCAAATATTAATAAACGACCTTGATCTTACGATCGTTAATTGTCGACGTTGATCGGTCAACATTTGCTCGGGCTGAACTTCAATGTTGGGTCCGTCCCTGCTTCCTTCACCTTCCACCAATATAGTCACCCTCACAACTACTTCCCCAAATAGATGGTGTTAATTAATTTTTCAATGAGAATAATCATTAATGTATTTCCACTATAAATGTGGTTCTAGATTGATGGTGTAAAATTATAAGTTGGGCGCCACTTCACAGTGTCTTCAATTCTAATACAATAAACAATGCACAAAATCTGACTTCCAGAATGTGTTTCTCAAATTGGCAAATTCCCACCAGAAATTTGTGTTTAACGGATCAGAATAAGAAATTGTGATTTTGCTAGGGCGGAGAAAGAAGAAATTTGTGGCATAGGTAGGTACTAGTAGGGTGACTTCTTTCTTTTTGGGGTAAGAAGGTGGTGGCAATAGCGGTGGAAGGCGAAGGCGAAGGCGAAGGTGGTGACGGTGAAAGGTGGGTTTGGTTTTAATGGTTTCGGGTGAAACGGTGAAAAATATGAAGTTTTGAGATTGGGAAAGAAAATAAAATTTTAGTTTTGATTTTTTAGCTATTTATTTGGAATTCCTTTGCACTTTTTGAAAGGTTTGAGACTATGATTTCAATTAATTATTTTTTATTGGAGGACATATTCATCATTTTCCATCTATTTATTGAGAAAATAGATGGCGATGGCCTTTTTTGCCAATTTCAAATAGGTGCGGGGAGCTTTGGACACTACTAATGGGTAGGAGTTTTTTCCTTTCTATTTTCTTATATTTTTTTCTTTATTTATTACGATTTAATGGTACAATTGACGGATTTTGACAACATTGGAGTATTTCGAATAAATGATTTCAAATAGGGACCCTTTTTGCGATTTTCAATAGGTAGGAGGATATATCGTACATGATCAAGTTTGTAGAGAAATTTTCTGCTATCAAGACTAAAATATATCACATTCACAATTAGTACTCATTCATTAACTATACATTTTATAGAACTTAATACAATTCCAGCTAAAAAAAAATACTAGGCTCGTTTCCATTTTCACATATATTAAAAAAATGTAATTAATATAATTTTCTTACATTTTTTCTAATATACCCTACATTAAATAATTGTTTAAATAAGAAAAGTTGTCTATAATTTGAAACAGATGAAAAAAGAAAAGAGAGAATTGGTTAAATAGTGTAGTCAAACCATGTATTTGGTTAAATAACCTCCCCCTAATGTTTGTTTGTCAAATGTCTTTCAATTATAAAATACAATCGATAAACAATGTCAAATGTCATAAATACCTCCATTATTGGAAAAGACATTAACACCCTTATCAATTCAATTAAATTTCTTAATTAAATTTTAGGGCCACAAAATCACACCCAACTGTTTTCTTTTCTTTAGCTTTTGTGGTTTCTACCATAAAATCACGTTCTTCATTATATTCTTCATCTATTTTAAGTATTTTTTTGGACATTTGAACAATAGTTTGGTTACCATATTATCTACTTTGAAATTTCAATTGCATTTGAAGAAAGAAGAAATGCATTTTTACAAATTTCATGTACATTGTACTTTTATTATTGAATATAATATGTAGTGATATTTTAGAACTTATTAGTTTTCGTATTAACAATATTTGTGTGTTTTTGCAACTATTGAATGATAACGACCCTCCATCCTTTATCTGTAGCATAGAACGACACTACAGTCGTTATATTAAAAACGGATAGTACAACTATTATTTATTATATATAACTTAAATGAGTTTAAATTATTGTTTCTCGGGGAACGGATGAGACGTTGTTATTTATAATCACGTTTAAGATTGGAACGATACAAGAGCCGATTTCTTATCAGTAACGTCACTTGTGTCATTATGTTGATTTCTTCTATGATTTAATTTGTTTTCAGACATCAAGCATTGGACCCCTAACGTTCGTAAGACATAAATGTTGATTACGTGATAAAGAACATTGAAATGACATAGATTATATGATACATAGTTGATGAATGCACAAGTGGTTCTGTATTTTCATGAGAATATCTATCAACTTTTGTAAATGTTATTTCCATCTTACAACTTAAATAAGTTCAACTTATTGTTTTTCGAGGCACGGATGGAGTGTAGCTACTTATAATTGTGTTTAAAAAAAGAACGACACAAGGGTTGTTTTCTTCTCAGTAACGC
This sequence comes from Fraxinus ornus, assembly GCA_903798235.1. Classification (NCBI taxonomy): domain Eukaryota; kingdom Viridiplantae; phylum Streptophyta; class Magnoliopsida; order Lamiales; family Oleaceae; genus Fraxinus; species Fraxinus ornus. Next base: position 12,878 of record CAIGRF010266639.1, read on the forward strand.
CGCTTGTGACGTTTTGTTTATTTCTTCAATATTTTGATTTGTTTCCAACCCAACGACCTAAAACATTGGACCCCTAACGTACGTAAAACAGAAAGGTTGATCACGTGATAAAGAACAATTGAAATGACATATATTATATGATATAGAGTTAATGAAAACACACATGATTCTATTATTTAATTAGAATATAAGTAATGAGCATATCTCTCGATTTTTCTAAATGTCTATCTTACAATTTAAATGAGTTGAAGTTATTGTTTCTCGTGGCATGGATGGGATGTGGTTGCTTATAATCATATTTACAAAAACGACATAAGCGCCCTTTTCTTCTTAATAACGCCATTTGAGTCATTTTGTTAATTTATTTTATATTTTGATTTGTTTCCAACACAACGATCTCAAACATTGGACTCCTAACATACGAAAGACAAAAAGGTTGATCACGTGACAAAGAACGATTGAAATGATTATAGGATATAGAGTTCATGAAAGTACAAATGGTTCTACTGTTTTCATTAGAATATAAGTAATAAGTATATCCTTCGACTTTTGTAACAATTTAAATGAGTTCAACTTATTGTTTCTCAGGGCACAGATGGGGCGTGACTACTTACAATTGTGTTTAAAAATAGATTGATACAAATGTCGTTTTCTTCTCATTCATTTGTGTCATTTTGTTGATTTCTTCTATATTTTGATTTATTTCCAATGCAACGACCTCAAACATTGGACATCTAGAGTACGTAAGACAGAAATGTTAATCATGTAACAAAGAATGGTTGAAATAACATAAATTATATTATAAAATTGATGAAAGCAGAAGTTGTTCTATTGTTTTCATTAGAATATAAGTAATGAGCATATCTCACAACTTTTGTAAATGTAATATTCGTCTTACAACTTAAATGAGTTTAACTTATTGTTTCTCAGGGCACGAATAGGGCGCGACTGTTTGTAATCGTGTTTATAAATAGAACGACACAATGGTAGTTTTCTGCTCAATAACGACACCTTTGCCGTTTTGTTGATTTCTCGTATTTTTTGATAAATTATATATGGGAAATGTTAATCATGTGACAAATAATAGTTGAAATGATATAAATTATATGATATCGAGTTGTTGAAAGCACAAGTCATTCTCATATATTTCTCATACATCATTCTAGGGATATGAATGGGGCGTGATTGCTTATATGTAAATAATGACACTTGTTCAATTCTCATAAACGTATTCATTAGAGTACATAACAACACATGTTCGTTCTCATGAACGTTTTATTTACAAACATAACAACACTTGTGCCAATTTCATAAACATTTTCATCTCAGCTACGATATTTCGTTCTCATGAAAGCTTATAACAAACATAACGACACTTGCGTCGTTCTCATGTCCCTCTTATAATTTCAGTAACGGAACTTATGCCATTCTCCTGGATGCAAAATAATCATGACAAAAATGCGTTAGGGGTCCGTTGTTGGAAAACATATAATATATGTCATTTCTATCTTTTTCTTTTTGTTACATGATCAACCTTTATGTTTTACATATGTTAGGGAAATGATGATTCATTCAGATTGACATGAGAGTCCAACTACATTTCATTGCTAGAATCCGTGTTGTATATTTGAAAGAGGTTGACCTCCTTACTTCTCTCATGTACACGCCGAGCCCCTTTTCTCCTTGATTTATCTCCAACTCATGAACTTAGCCGAAACAAAACTATATGATAGCACCAATTTTTTCGATTCGGCGGTTCGATCTATGATTTATCATTACGTTATTGGATGTCTTTGCATTAAAAAAATCAATATGTAGGAAAATCAATAGAACAACACAAGTCTTGTTATTGAGATGAAAATGGCCTCGTGCCATTATGTGTGTAAACACGAGTATAAGCAACCGTGTCTTATTCGTGCTCTGAGAACAAATAAATGGAACTCATTTACGTTATTTATGACATGGTCAAACTTTCTATGTTATATACGTTAGGGAGTCTATTATAAGTGGTTTTTCTGTTAAAAGAATTAAAATATAGGTGTGAATTTCGGGCCGACACAAGTTTCGTTACTAGACATGAAAACGACACTTGTGCTGTTACATGTATAAACACGAGTATAAGTAGCCCAACCCATTCGTGCCTTGAGAAATAATAAGTTGAACTTATTTATGTTGTAATATGGACATGACATGTACAAAAGTTGAGAGAAATGTTTAATAACTTAATCGACACATATGAGTAAGACGATTTGTGCTTTCACCATCTCAATAATATAAAAAGCTATATCATTTTAATCGTTCTTTGTAATATTGTCAATCTTTCTGCATTATATACGTTAGTAAGTCCATTATTAGATGCCATTTCGTTGAAAAAATAAACCACGGTAGCTAACAATCGTAGGTGTTCTACATTTCAGATAGCAGTTAGAGTACTATTATCATTCAATGGTTGCAGACAACACAAAAAATACACTAAATATGAAAACAACACCAATTAAATATTATTTAATACTATATTCAATAATAAAAGTACAATCTAAAAAACATGATTTTAGGGTAGCAAGAACGATGACCGAAGAGAAGAAAATGGGTGATTGTGATTTTGAGGACTTAAAATTGAAGAAGATGTTATTTTCAAAAAAAGAAAAAAGTAAAAAAAAGTAAAAAAAAGAAAAAAGAAAGAAAGAAACTAAGGTTTTACAATGAATTTGGAGGAGAAACGATGAGATGAAAAGAGCAAAATTGGGGGTTATTGAGTTAATAATTGAAAGAAAATTTTGTTATTTTACCAACTAAAATATTTTGTCTTATTTTTTTATTTTATTATTGGTCAAAGGCCATTTCACCAAATACATTATCCAACCAAGCTAAATGGCACAAGTCTATTTTTATAGAACTAGGGAATAATAATTCCAAAAACTCATAAATATAGCATAAGTACCCCTATTCTCTCTCAACTAGTTACTCAATACTACACATTTTTGTCTTTATTTTCTCATCTCTCTCTCTCTCTCTCTCTTCATGAATCACACATCAATAATCACAGAACTTTCACTGTTTTTTCTCTCTTCTTACGTATCAGCCACACCTATTGTCGACTAGTTGAAATTTGTCGGTACATAGGACGATTAAGAGGAAGCTGGCAAATAGAGATGAAGAGAAGAGGACAATGTCTGAATGTCGTTTCATTAAAGTTCTTGATTTTTGGTATTTTACTTTGAAATGAAACAAAACTCTTAACCAGCTATATCTGTGAAAATTGTCCCAAAGTTCATTGTATTATTTTTTGTTTCTTTAGATTTCACATTTTTCTTTTGTTCGAGTATTAATTAGAGCATTTTGGTTCCGTCTTGTTCTTTTGATAGAATCTGATACTTTTAAGATCGGAATAATACTGAAATGTTATCTATTTGTATTTTGAAAGAAACTCTTAATTCTTTTGGGTATTGTCGAACATACTAGGAATGGTAATGGAAGGAGAAAATTATCAATGTTAATTAATAATTATGGTGGATGACACTTATTTTTGGTCTAGGTATTGTCACGTAGTTAAATAATTTTTGGACGATTAATGGTATATGACAAATTGGGATCTTCCACGTGTGATGTGAATTGAAATGATAAGATCAATTAAGCACTTGTTTGGCTCCTGTTAATTTATAATATATTTTTCTCTTTCTTCCTTTTAACTGTACATTTTTTTCAATAAAATAATATTACAGATAAATTTAAAAAATTTCCTTCTTTTGCAACAGCACATTTTCCAAATAAATACTATTTTTCTCATTATAAATGAAATAATGAAGCCCAAACATGAGCTAAATATGTGAATATGACACCCATTTTGTACATATAACACTGCTCTTTTTTGATAGCTTGCTTCTATTTGGGTTTCATTTCATTTTGCTAAAATTTTACTTTTCAAGAAATGAACGGGAAAAAAGTGGATATTACTTGTGTTTAATAAGGAAAGTGTTTGTAACATTCCAAATCTTAGGATTTGGATTTATTACAAAGATTTTTCATTATTTCCTTTTTATTTCTTAGATTACATTTACTTTCTAGCACAATTTTCAACAAAATAATGAAACAAATGAGTTGACTTTAGTTTGCTTAAAAAATGAAACTAAAACGAAAGATGGAAAAGAGGTTAGCATACGTTAATGGAGTTCAACCCTTCAACGTTACCTAACGATCTAGCTCAGTTGAATCATTTCCCAGGTTAAGAATTTTAAGAATTTTTTACTTATTTTCTAAAATCATTCAAGTATAATGTATTGAAATTTCAGAATTTTCTACCATTATTTAAGAATGCAATTGAACACTCAATCACAGCTTAAAGTTGTTCCAGGGTACACTAACACAACACTTGAAAAATGGGCATAACTTAAACCTTCAAATGACTTGATTCCCAAGTCAATGGATAGAGAACTCATAGAGATTTCAAAGCACATTGGTCTCGTCCAAAAATTTGCGGAACTCGGTTTGGGGTCACAGTTAGAAAATCAAACAAAAAGTTAAAATTTCTACACTCTATATTTTTATAAGTCCAAATTCACACACCCAAACACATTTTCATATCAAAACTTATGCTAACAAGTCATACTAATATGATTTAATAAACATCGATACGTATAGTTATATGAAAATTTAGCCCTTGTTTGGTGGCCTTTAATTTGGAAAAACTATGTTTTAAATAATATTTTTTTTAGAGAATGTGTAGTTAAAAAGTATGATTTTTTTTTTTAGTTTACTTGTAAAATATTTTATTGTGTGAATATGTGGTTCAAAATAAGTATAAAAAATAACTTGAAGTAAAGTAAATTAAATTAAACGCCACCAAACATGGGCTTAATTTTATTCTCAAATGAAGTACAAGCTCAAAATGCAAATATTCTTATCAATATGTTATCTTAGTCTAAATTTTAAACAACATTAACGTAAATCCTACACTTGCGAACCTTGAACTTTGATTTGATTTTTATCCCCTAGATTGATTTCACTACAATCTAAGCAATCTCCTTGCATCCACGACACTTTCTCAATTAGAAATTTTTCATAAGAGTAGGAGTGAGCATAAAGCTTTCGTATAATTTCATAGGTGCAAACCCTTTTGAACAAATATGCATATTTGCATGTAAAATATATAACCTCATACCATATATATTTTCATGTAGTTGAATAACTGGTGAAATCCTTGATTCCAAAGAATTCCTTGGGTTTGTAGAAGTTGGTTATAGCCATACAAGTTTAACCTTCACGATTCATAGCTTACAATTACATTTATACACATAAAATATACATAGAGGAAAATTAATTTGCACCACCTACCTTGATTCTTAATATGAAAATGAAAAATTCTTTGCCTTGAAATTCTAAACTTGTATTTTTAAAAATTCTTTGCCTTGAATAACTAAACTTGTACTAACAAAATCCTTATTTTTTTTTTTTTTCATTCTTTTCAATAATCTAAAACTAACACAATTTGAGACGAAGAAAAGTAAAATTCAAATTTGAGGAGAGGTGGGAATAAAAGAGTGATATTACCCTTCTTGTAGCCTCCATTTTTAGTGAAAACTAAACGGGAGAGTTATAGTAGTTATAAGCCGTGTTAAATTGAATCTTAAAGTGGGAATTTGAATAGCTCTTTACTCCAGATTTTTTTTTTTTTAATAATTTTTTATAAGAACATGTGCATGATCACTCAAAATTGTGTGGTAATCTTTGAAAGCCATGCATATGACCATTGTGCTACAATCCAATTATTCATTAATTTCTTGGATTAAAATTTATTTAAACTTAAATGACTTAAATCTTTGAGTTTTTAACCAATCTATGCATTTTTGTTTTTCTTCCTTATGTGGGTTGAGCTTCTAAGGCTCGTTTCTTAAGCGGGTCAACCAACCAAAACAAGAAAAATAAATTCACGATCTTACCTTCCTCACACCTTAAAAGAATTTTGTCCTAGAAATTGCCATTACTTAGAAAACAATCCAGGATACTTGACTTTAATTTATGTTTCTATTTTCCAAGTATTCTATTCCATGATATCACCATTGAATCTTAGCAAACGAAATTTCTTTAGTTCTTAACTTTTGTACCTTTCTGTCCAAAATAGAAAGCAAAACTTCATAAAACAAGTCTTTTTGAATACCAATATCTGATAATTCACCACATGGCTTGAGTCGTGCACATACTTCCTGATAATAACTTTTGACCTATGATTGATTATAACTTTAAAGTGTTTATTACAAAAAAACAAGTTTATCTTGTTTACTAGCAATTGAATTTAAATTGATTATAGTTTTTAAAACATCTAACGATAAATTGATATATTGTCATCAAAAGATCAAAATCAAAATCAAAACTATGACAAATCGGATTCATGAAGAAGGTCCAGATCGAAGTCACGAATTAAGACAAGTCCTTGAAAAAAAATCTTAAAAGACAAACGTCGAAGTAAGATAAAAAAATTAGATTTCTTAGTTCAAATGTAAATGTACTAATACTTTGATATTTATCAATGAATGATAAAAGTTCAAATATTATTTTGTGCACTAAAAGCTATTTTGATTATTACTTGCATAAAATGTTTTGATAAAAGTAAAGTGACTTTCAAAATGAAGTTTGAACTTAGATCATATTTTTAAAATATCATTTATTAGAAAACTAGTTAAAAATTCATTTCAAAAGTTTACATTTGTCAAAATAGTTAAATCGGATCAAACGGGGTCAAAAATAGAAGAATAGACTACAACCGGTCGAAAGTCGGGGCAGAGGATGTGGACGCTTGGACCGCTGTCCGGCCGGAGTAGACGGACATCCAGACCATTGTCCAAAATCCCGGAGGGTTTTGGCGGTCGTCCGGTTGGTGCAACAATTGGATTTTTGACCATTGTGATTTCAAAAGCATAACGGCTATTTTGGTCGTCCGGACACAAGAGCGAACATCCAGTTGGTTGTTTGACGGATTATTTTGCTTTTTGAACTCTATAAATACCCTAACTGTTTTCATTCTTTGCAAGAATTTCAAGAGCATTAAGTGAGATATATTTTGAGAGAATTCTTTAAGTCTACATTTCATTCATTTCATTTATTTCTTCATAAGCGTGTGATCAAGAGGTCTTCATATCGTCGGCGATTGTGTTGGTTGCTTGGTTCACAATTCTTGGGTCAAATCCAAAACCTCGATTTTATTGGCTTTCTTGGAATAGTTCTAATCTCGTTGTTGGGTTGCGTAGCTACTATTGCTACGTGGTTCACATCAGTAGGAGGGAGCATAAAGCTTTCGTATAATTTCATAGGTGCAAACCCTTATGAACAAATATGCATATTTGCTTGTAAAATATATAACCTCATACCATATATATTTTCACGTAGTTGAATAACTAGTGAAATCCTTGATTCCAAAGAATTCATTGGGTTTGTAGAAGTTGGTTATAGCCATACAAGTTTAACCTTTACGATTCATAGCTTACAATTACATTTATACACATAAAATATACATAGAGGAAAATAAATTTGCATCACCTACCTTGATTCTTAATATGAAAATGAAAAATTCTTTGCCTTGAATAACTAAACTTGTACTAACAAAATCCTTATTTTTTTTCGTTCTTTTCAATAATCTAAAACTAACACAATTTGAGACGAAGAAAAGTAAAATTCAAATTTTAGGAGAGGTGGGAATAAAAGAGTGATATTACCCTTCTTGTAGCCTCCATTTTTAGTGAAAAGTAAATGGGAGAGTTATAGTAGTTATAAGCCGTGTTAAATTGAACCTTAGTGGGAATTGGAATAGCTCTTTACTCCAGATTTTTTTTTTGTATAATTTTTTATAAGAACATCTGCACGATCACTCAAAATTGTGTGGTAATCTTTGAAAGCCATGCATATGACCATTGTGCTACAATCCAATTATTCATTAATTTCTTGGATTAAAATTTATTTAAACTTAAATGACTTAAATATTTGGGTTTTTAACCAATCTATACATTTTTGTTTTTCTTCCTTATGTGGGTTGAGCTTTTAAGGCTCGTTTCTTAAGTGGGTCAAACCAACCAAAACAATAAAAATAAATTCAGGATTTTACCTTTCTCACACCTTAAAAGAATTTTGTCCTTGAAATTACCATTACTTAGAAAACAATCCAGGATACTTGACTTTAATTTATGTTTCTATTTTCCAAGTATTCTATTCCATGATATCACCATTGAATCTTAGCAAACGAAATTTCTTTAGTTCTTAACTTTTGTACCTTTCTGTCCAAAATAGAAAGCAAAACTTCATAAAACAAGTCTTTTTGAATACCAATATCTGATAATTCACCACATGGCTTGAGTCGTGCACATACTTCTTGATAATAACTTTTGACCTATGATTGATTATAACCTTAAAGTGTTTATTATAAAAAACAAGTTAATCTTGTTTACTAGCAATTGAATTTAAATTGATTATAGTTTTTAAAACATCTAACGATAAATTGATATATTGTCATCAAAAGATCAAAATCAAATTCAAAACTATGACAAATCGGATTCATGAAGAAGGTCCAGATCGAACTCACAAATTAAGACAAGTACTTGAAAAAAAAATCTTAAAAGACAAACGTCGAAGTAAGATAAAAAAAATTAGATTTCTTAGGTCAAATGTAAATGTACTAATACTTTGATATTTATCAATGAATGATAAAAGTTCAAAAATTATTTTGTGCACTAAAAGCTATTTTGATTATTACTTGCATAAAATATTTTGATAAAAGTAAAGTGACTTTCAAAATGAAGTTTGAACTTAGATCATATTTTTAAAATATCATTTATTTAGAAAACTAGTTAAAAACTCATTTCAAAAGTTTACATTTGTCAAAATAGTTAAATCGGATCAAACGGGGTCAAAAATAGAAGAATAGACCACAACTGATCGAAAGTCGGGGCAGAGGATGTGAATGCTTGGACCGCTGTCCGGCCGGAGTAGACGGACATCCAGACCATTGTCCAAAATCCCGGAGGGTTTTGGCAGTCGTTCGGTTGGTGCAACAATCGGATTTTTGACCATTGTGATTTCAAAAGTATAACGGCTATTTTGGTCGTCCGGACACAAGAGCGAACATCCAGTTGGTTGTTTGACAGATTATGTTGCTTTTTGAACTCTATAAATACCCTAACTATTTTCATTCTTTGCAAGAATTTCGAGAGCATTAAGTGAGATATATTTTGAGAGAATTCTTTAAGTCTACATTTCTTTCATTTCATTTATTTCTTCATATCAAAAACTTTGATATTCAAACTCTTTTCACGTTCATCAAAGTTTTTTTTTTTTTTTTGGTACTTAAGTTAATTCTATCATCCAAAAAGGAGAGAGATATTTCCAAGAAAAGTTTTGAACTTACATTGCATTTATTTCTTCCACTTCTTCGTATTAAGAACTTTGATTGATTGAATTAAACTTATAATTATCATATTCATCAAAGTTTCTTATCTCTCATACAACTTAATTTCTCACTAAAAAGATAAATATTTTGAGAAGATTTTTGAAGTTAAATTGAAATTTATTTTTCTTTATTTCTCATTAAAAATTTTTGATTATTAAATTTAATTTTGAATTATTATATTCATCAAAGTTTTCATCTAACACTTGAGCTAACATTTGTTGCTATTCATTGGAGAGTTAGCATCTCTTAGTACTTAATTCATTTGTATCATTTATAAAGAGATGAGTTTTATTGTAAAATCATTTTGTTATACTTGTGGGGTCATATTGAGGTCCCGTAAAACTCAATATTGTCTAAAGATCAATGTTCTTTGTTTATAAGTCACTGGAAACATTATAAATGGTTGGATTGCGCAATAAGTCAATCAATATAGTGAAAATGACTTGCTCTTATCGAAAAGCCCGGTAACAGAGGATGTATATCATTGCTTTAGATCGAACATCGACAATTATATTGTTTGCATCATCCTTACCCTTTTACTTATTGATTTGTTTACATTTATTATTTGATTGATCTACTTATTTTTTTTTATTTGTGTACGGTTATTACTAATTAATCAATGTATTCTTAACTGGCTTGATTTAAGTTTATTTTTCGAAAAAGATTCTAAAAGCCAATTTACCCATTTGATTAGTTATTCTTGGGCTTTCAATATCAACGTGAAACGCATTGTATGCAATTGAAAGCTCGGATAGTAGGGCCAATTGATATGCTACATTACCAACATTGTTAATGATTTTGAAATGTCCTATTTGTGCGATTTATGGTTGTCCTTCTTACGGAACCTTAGTACACCTTCATCAGTGCCACCTTTATTAATACATTTTTACCAACTTCAAAATTAGATTTTTTTCTTCTGTTCTCTGCATAACTATTTAGCCGATCTTGAACTTCATTTATACGCTTTCTGATCTTATCTACAGTTAAAACTGTTCACTCGACATCTTACCAGCTTCATTTCATTGAGTCAATGATCTGCACCATTTGTCATAGAAAGCTTTGTATGGTGCCATCAGATGGTAGCTTGAGAATTGTCTTTATAGGCCGTGCTAAAATTCAATTTTCTTCCCAAAGCTCCATGTAAGTTCTTCCAGAACTTCAAGGTAAATCTCCGGTCCGTGTCCGAAATAATAGATATAGGAACTGCATGAAATATGACTATCTTCTCTATGTATTGCTGATCCTACTGATACAAATTGAATGGCATTCTCACTGGCAAAAAAATATCAGTCTTCATTAACCGATCAACAATTACACAAATTGCATTATTTCGCTTCACCGATTTCGAATACCCATCTATAAAATCCATGGAAATATGCTCCCATTTCAATTCTCGTATTTCTAAAAGATTTAACAATGTTGTAGGTCTTTGATGCTTTACTTTCACTTGCTAACAAACTGTACACTTGCTGACGAAAGGTTCGATATTTCTTTTATATTCTTCAACCAGAATATATTTCGAATCTCTCAATACATCTTTGTACCATCAGGATGAATGGTATATGAGGTGGAGTGAGTTTCTTCTAAAATTTCCCTTTTTAGTTTCTCATCCTTAGGCACATAAAGCTTTCTTCTGAACTTTAATGTCTTATTCGAAGATACCTCAAAATCCTTCATTTTATTTGATCCAACCTCACTTTTAATTTTCTGGAGAAATGAATCCTTAGCTTGCGCCTTAATAATTTGATTATTAAGATTTGGTCGAACAATCAAAGTCTCTATCTGAGCTGTGATCTGATTCGCAGAAGCAACAATATCGATTTTCACCTTCTCAAAATCCTTAACCAACTAATACTGATCCGATATAAAAGAAGCCAACTGTCCTTACTTTATTCTCAAAGTGTCTACAACCACATTAGCCTTACTCGTATGGTATGAATAGTAGAATAATAGTCATTTAACAACTCTAACAATCTCATTTGCCTCATATTCAATTCTTTATAGATGAAGAAATACTTGATACTCTTATTATCAGGGTCGAATCTAACATCGTAGTTCAGCTAGGGCGGAGACCGTTGACTGTTGACTAGTGACCGATGATCGTTGACCGATGACCGTTGACAATCAACGATCGTAATAGCCGAAAATATAATTCAATACATACGTAAATGCACTAAAACGTAAAA
>CAIGRF010266675.1:12143-35298 GCA_903798235.1 Fraxinus ornus
TCATTCCTTAAGTACCATAGGTTTGATCTTGTAGAATTTAACCCATTCTCTCATTGAATGAAGGGTATACAGATTATTTTTTGATCAAAAGTACTATGCGAAATCTTCAATTTTTTCCTCTTCCTCTTTCCCAGGGAGAATATCAACAACAATATAAACAACCATGTACATATAGCTAGTTTTGAATCCATAATAGTGCAAAATGAAGGTTTTCAGCTCCAAGTTGTTCAAGAATAGAAGAGTTTGAAATATATAAATTCCAAAAATTGACGACTCTTACAAAATTCTTGATTAATCGGGTTACTATTTCACTAAATTTTAAAGAAAAAATTTAAAGAACTCTCTCGTAAGATCCTTTTCTACTAGTTCGATAGGGTGAATTGCACAGCAATAAAGAATAATAAGATAAAAGAAATTAAAATAGTTAATCATTTATTTGTGTACCAAATATGCCTAAATAAAGAAAACATAATGGACTTGATTCAAAATTAAACACAGTTCTCTCCAATTGTAATAGAGAGCTGAACTGATCGATGCAAGCAAAGAAGCGTCTCAAAGTTTAATATACTCTCGAGTGGTTTTCCGTGCAACTATGATCCAAATAGTCATATATCCAAACGGGAAGTCAAAATTAAGGGGGCTATTCGGACAGATTAAATTGGTAGTTAAGATGACAGTTTCAAGCTTCTTAAAGTGGAAGCAAGCAGGGAAACTTTGTTGGGAGCTCTCTGCTTGTAGTCTTTCCCCAAAGCCGTCGTGGACAGAGATGCCAGTTGCGAGTTCTCCTTATCGTCCTTATTACGCCCTTTAGTCAGTTGCTCAATGGCAGATGTACACTGAAACGGTAATGTAAGACTTCTAGTTACTCATGGTTGTAAGATTAACAAAATGGATAATGCATTTAACAAAATGAAATATAAATTCAATGTCCACAAAATGAAGAGAGAAAGATGGAGCCAAGGAGGGAGATTCACCAAGCATATGCCAAAAAGCGCTCTGGTACTCTTGCCACCGGTTAAGTCTGTGGTAGATGCATAATACTTTTTTGCCATATGAAGATTTTCGAGTCCTCCAAGAGTGTAGAGCACCTGGATCACCCAAAAAAAGCCAAGAAAAAAATGAAATGATTTAATCAAACTGTTATTGCTAAAAATATACAGAACTGACATTGAATAATGTACAAATTTCCTAAAGTTGTGTTCAAAGAATCTATCAACACATTAAAGAACAGAACCAAAAATTTGCTTCATGGCCTCTTGAAATAAGTGAGCATAGGAAACCATATAATGGAACAAGAAAATATTCTTTTTGAGGTGAAAAATGTTGAGATTTTCCTCCCATGCCCTAACTTGGGTTTAAATTTCCCTTTTATGACCTTCCAAGTTTTCAACTTCTTGTTTCGGCAAATAAACTTTGACAAACAAAAGTGTTCAATCTGATATGCACCAGTTGGCCAATATTTCTAGCTACACTCAACCAGAAAGGTATAACATCAGAAATTCTGTCGTATAAACTTTTATTCTTCAAAATTCAAATATTATGGCCACTATATTTTAAACAAAATGGCCTTCGACCAGTACTCATTTGATTAAGAGAAAAATGCATCAACAGTCAATGACTCAGTCTGGTTCTTTTGCTAATATGGATTGCACACCACAGCAGAACCGGGAATGACTAAATAATCACAATTAGTAGCTCCAGCAATTTGCCAGACTTAAAATCTTTCAATGCCTTATAGAGAGGTCAGATAAACATATACAGCCTACCTAGTTATTTCTGTCTGTCTCATCACTCGTATTTAGTGATCATGAACTTTTTTTTTTTTTGACAGCAATCCCTATCTAATGATCATTTATTATCAACTCCTAGAAATAGTAGGGGGTTAATAATTCTATTAGTCACTGAACCTATAGCTTTGTTCCTGTGGAGGCTCGCTCGAAAAGTATGCTATACCATACCTTTTGACTTTACTCTAGCAGTCCTAGACTCACTATAGTAGTCCGTCTGGCTGCTGACTTCTTTCAAAATTAATCACTAAACTTCCATTTTTCATAAGACAGAAGTAGACAGAACACCTGAACTGAAACAAAAATTAAGTCTAGTGACTGATTTGGAAAAAAAATAAACAGTCCGATGACCAAAGTGAAACAGTTCCATAAGTTTGATGACTACAAGAAATTTTAACAGGATATAGTAAGCTATAAATGACTGGACACACCCTATTGACTAGGCACAAAGCTAGAAGCTTGAAATCTTGTACACCTTGGAGGGGAAAAAAGGAATGAAAACCTAATAAGAAACTTGCATGTGATATAGTGAACATATTCATAAATAAATTTATCATCGGTTTAAGAGCAAATGAGAAACGTATCTTGAGGAGCTACTTACATCAGCATAGGCGAGGTGATACAATGGTATAGTTGGTTGAGATAAAATTAGCTCCTCATAACAGAAGGCAGCTTGTTTATACCTAATTTTAACCAGATAAACAAAATTAAATATAAGAAATATGGATCAATTCTTGGTAATATATACCCCAACAATACGAGCATTTTAGCTAGATTCCCCATGGCCACACCATGATATTTTAAAATAGAAAAAAGAAAGATTACATTTGTAGGGATACATAGATTTCAGCTAGTTCCCTCCACGCATCATGATCTGCCATGAATCTGGGGAAAGACCAACCAGTCAGAGATACTCAACATTTTCAAAACATAAAAAGTTTGAAGCTTTAAAGATTTTCTCACATTTCGAGATATTTGTTGAGCCACTCAATTGCCCCGGAAATATTGCCTTGTGCCTTTGCCATGGCTACCCTCCTCTTGTGAATTACCTACGTCATAAAATTATAAGTTAAGGGTCTGTTATCAAACAAACACTTCTAATCACCACTGACTAAAAAAGGCATACAAATGTTTTCTGACTACAAAAGGCATACACATTTTACACATCATGATGGGATTTATTCAAACAGAAATGAATGCTTTTTTACTAAAAACAGGGAAAAATATAAGGAGAACAAAATAAGAGGACAAGACATCCACTAATAATAGAAACAGCACAAAAAACTACATGGAATCGCCAGGTTCCCTAGAACCTAAACAGGAGGTGCTTAAAATTTTAGTAAACATCCAAAGTGAAGCCGAAAATATAATCCTATCCCAATGTCTAGTGCCATTCCCTCAAAAATTCTAGCATGCATTGGTAACCATAAAACCCAATGGATGGCTAAATTTTAGACTTCCAAATAACTTTAGCTTCTTTAGCCAAAACCAAAACCACCATAATACCGAGACATCATGGTAAAACAGGTTCCATACATCATGCGATCAATTTCTGCTTCCAATGACATGTTGGTCCAACATCTCAAGCCCAACTTAGAATGCAACACAATGTGATCAAATTGATTCAACATTATCATTGAAAAAAAAAACCATGAATGAGACAAAAGGATGCACAGTCTCTTCTTTTGGATCATATAAGTGGAATTTTAACTTATCATGAGCCACTAACCAAACAAAAACTTCAGCTTTGGTGGGAATAGACAACTTCCAAATGAACTTAAAAGGAAGGAAATGAGGAATTTCAGAAGAATCGTGAAGGATGACCGGAAGAGAGAAATGATTGGTTCGAAAAAAGACCAAAAGAATATAGACCCAAATCCTCATCCTTCGAATCTACCCAAGTAGGGAAACCCTCAAATACATTAAGCAAAAGAATTATTTCTTCCAACTGTTTTATCACAAGACACTGACGAGAAAAAAAGCTCTCTCCAAATAATTAAAAAAAGAAGAGGAAATAAAAACCCTAGGAATGGAAGTAAAACAATACAGCCATGGAAAATGAGTAGCAAAAGACGCACAAATACACACCCCTCCTCCTCTCCACATATCTCAAAGTTTAATCTTCTCCCCATTACCACCTCCAATCTTGTACAAGAACGAAATTGTTGAGTAAATTGTGATACGCTTTTCCAAGTATTCCTAGACCTAACTCTACCCCCTTCTTTTGTAATACACATATCCAAGCAACACCGATGTGAACCAAGTATAATTTTGGGACAAAGTCCAACTTCTTTTCAATCAACTCCTCACATACCACCATCCTACTTTTTGATCCTGATAACAAATAACACAAATACGCTTGGTTTTCGTCTTTTGCATCAAAGACCTTTCCTCTCACATTAAAAGATCTTCAAACTTGGATTTCAAATAGCAGTATTCTTATTATTTAAGAGCTTGACTTAAATCAGATTCTTTTCAGCCTTTTCCAACTCCTCAGATCCTTCTGTTTTTTCCAACCTTAAATTACTAAAACGTTTTTATTCCTGCTCTTCAGTATTTCCTTAATAACCTTAAGTTTCTGCATGAATTCATACCCTTTGCAACCATGAAGACTGCCTTTTGACCGTCACAGTTTAAGTGCATTACTAAATAGCTTACGGTTATGCCATATGTTTCAAAAAAGGGAGTTGACCTCACTTAAAAGGTGAAGAATCAATTACTATTGAACAAGGATTTGAGACTCTCTGCAGCAAAACATGTTGTTAGAACTTAGAATCCGGTAAAAAGATCACTCCACTTGATGGTGAACCGAAATATATACAGCTGAGAACAAACAACATTCCCTCTGGAGTTTGAACTTGAGAGATCTGCATTCTTCGATGGAGGGTCTATCAATTCTACTTTTTTGATAAATGCATCAAAATTCTGCATTTTTCTATCTAAAGCACTCATTGAGTCACCACTATTTTTTCCCTCACTACTACTTGCTGCATTAAAATAAAACCACCCCCCGCCCACCAAAAAAATAAAAATACAGAAAGACCAACCAAAAAAAAAAATGATTAACCTCCAGTTTTTGTACCTACCGGATCAAGCTCATTATCCTCGAGAAGGCTTGAGTAAGCTTTTTCTGCCTCTTCCCATAAACCCATGGCTTCGAGCAACAATGCTTCCAGCCTACCTGTGATTATATCACGACAAAACTTATAATAAGAACAATATAGAGCTGTTTTATTGAAATTAAGAAATTGTCGATATCAACTTAACAAAACAGCTCGTTAGCCTCTTTTTTAAAGTTAACTAGTAAAATATTAACAACGAAAAGATGGAAACAGATACATTCTACAAATCAATGAGAAAATTGAAATGGTAGCCCAGCTCAACTAATTGAGCCGCTGGCGCTAAAACAGAAATATAAGCACAATAAAATAACGCTGTAATGAGATGTGTAAAATACATCCTACCAAGGAATTCAGAACCATTCATTAGTAACATTACTGCAGAAAGATCCCTAAGAGGTTATGAAATATTCAATGCCTTGCATGTTTCAACTTTACTTTTCATAAAAGAGCGTTTGTGCCAATCACAGATCGAAGAAAATCAGGAAATAGAGTATTTGTCGACGTCCTTTTTTTTTTTCAATTTTTGGGAGCTGCGGAAGGTGTTGAATAGGGGGAAGCGGAATGAAGATAAGGAGAAGGCAGTACATCAATGCAAGCACAGTTTTTTTCTAGATTACTCATCAAAATGATCTGATCTGTTCAAAGATTCAGCGGCATTCTTT
Organism: Fraxinus ornus; assembly: GCA_903798235.1. Lineage (NCBI taxonomy): Eukaryota > Viridiplantae > Streptophyta > Magnoliopsida > Lamiales > Oleaceae > Fraxinus > Fraxinus ornus. Next base: position 17,715 of record CAIGRF010266675.1, read on the forward strand.
TCAAAACGAGTTCTTTCATTAAATGAAAAATTAAATTTGTTTTGTATGTATTCATACAAAAAATTGATGTATATAATATGGGTAGAATTTTTTGAAAGTTTTTTATCACGTCTTCAATATAGGAAATGTTGAGTTTTTTTAAAGTAAACACTGGAGTGTAGATATATCAGAGGTTTTGTATGTATTCAAACAAATTATTGATGTAGATAATATGGGTAGAATTTTTTTAAAATTTTTATCGCCCCTTCAATATAGGAAATGTTGAGTTTTTTTAAAGTACACACTGGAGTGTAGATATATCAGAGGTTTTGCACTATTTGCATTCCCTTCATGCCAATTTGTTATCATTTATCTTGCTTATCAGAAAAATAAAACATGGAAACATACTCAAATCTGCCAGGCAATAATATGTTTTTTTCTTTTATTACAAGAAACAATAGGAAATCATGTTTTCACTTGACATCTCAGAGACCATCAGAAAGTTTTTTTGAGAATTTTCAAGATAGAAATATAACAGTTTTAAAATTAGAAATATAGAACACAGATGTCCATATGACCCATTAAGTCCTAAAACTACTGAAGGAGATGAAAAACCAGTTACCAAGGAGTATCTCAAATCATGGAGGTACGAGCCGTTCTGGAAACACTCCAGAGAGGCCTGACACTTTGACTTTAATCTACAATTATCTTTAATTTTGCCACTCGGTAAATATTTATAGTTTCGTAGTTCATATATATATGTATGATATTCACAAACAAAAATTATGGTCACACCCCTCTTGTACAACTCAAATTCAGGTGAAACCAGAAATCCAAGCTAACAGCTTAAAGCATAAGCATGCCAGGACAACTTGTCTATATACTGCCATCCTATTTCTAAATACTTCATGTGACAATGTAAAAGTAGAAAATACAAAATCTTACAAGTGGAACTCAGCTAAGGGACTATTGCAACTCAGGAAAATTTCAAACCATGAGGTTTTGAAAATGGTCAATTACCAACAAAGAAAAACTAAGCATCCTTCTCAATAAATTAGGGACCAAGCTGCAAAGGTCAATCGACAAAAAAAAGGAAAAAAAATCTAAGAGAATCAAATGATTTTTTTTTTTTTCAAAAAATGTCTAGCATAATTTGTTCAGGAAATCTTGAAGGATTACATAAAGAATCATAGCCAAATTTTTGATAACAAAATCCAAGTTACTAAAAAGTTTTTGTAGTTTGACATCTCATAACTTGGAACTGTACAGGAAAAGAGAAAATCACTTTAGACATCCAAAGCCATGGTCCAATCCACAAGGGTCAACGGAAAAAGGACTTTTTAAAATTATTGAAGTATTTTTTTAGGAAAAGGAAAGAGAAACCTCCAAAAGGGCAAAAATTGATTCGGCCGGGTGGGCACATGGATTTTCTTGGGCAGGGCTAGTACGGACGACTGATTGAGCAGAGCAAGGTCACTACTTTATACCTCTACCTGTGCAAATATACCCAAAAGAAGGAACTAGAAAAGAAAGGCCACGTGATAAGGCAAGAAATTAACATCCACATTCTCCAAATATCCAATGATAACAGCGTCTATATTAAGCTTTAGCTGGTGAAATTGAAAACAACAATTTAGAGGACAAATATGTGACCATAAGCATGTAATATGATTCACAATATCAATATTTGCCTTCATATAAAACCAATATGTATCATCAGCATCGATACAAGTTGGTAGAAGTGCAATCAAGAAAAGTAAGAGAAACTGAGCACATAATTACTCGCATATCTATATGATAAGCCACTACCACAATAAGACATAAGCTTGTATAGGTAACTTAATGCACACTCACCAACCCTTTTACTCTCTGGAAACTTTTCCGCTAAAACCTTTATGAAATCCTGCAAAAAATTTCATGGATAAACAGCATAAATCCATGCTCAACACTAAAGATTGATTAACATGACTGTAAGACTGCCAATGAAGTACGGAGTATACTAATCACTCATTTGTTCAGGACGTTATAAAGTGCAAATCCACAAGCGAAAACAAAAAAATAACGAATAACATGTTAAACCAATTTCTCTCATTTAAAGATAACAAATGATAAATATTGAATGCTAAACCATGTGTTGGACTACCTTATTTTGGCCCTGTTTGAGCCACATTTTTCTTCCCTAAAAATGAAAAATTTGACCGTTATCTATCATATCAAACCATCAATTTAAATTTCTATCTCTTGTGTGGGACCCAATAACGGCTATATTTTTCATTCTCATTCTACAAAAAAGGTGGATCAAACGGGGCCATTTATGTAATTGATGCATACAGCAGGAAAAAATCAGAAAGAGAAATAAACCCTTTTTCTGGACACTCATTCGAAGATGATATTAGAAATCTTGTTCATAATAAGACTTTTTGTTTTTTAAGTTTTGAACCAACAATTAACGAGCATTAAATTGGTTGCAACCCAACCCCTCAGTGCTCATTGAAAGATCTCAGCTTCAACAACAAAACGAAAATAGAATGGAAGAGAAGTAATGAAGCAGAGAACTTAGGATATATCCTACAATGCAAGATTATACGCATCATTGAATCAATCTAAAAGCAAAGAAAAGAACATGAAGTTCAAAATAGGGAAAAACTAGAATAGAGTTTTACCTGTGTAAATGAATTGCAAGAGGGATAAAAATATATTGCTTTAGCAATATGCTGGCAGTGGAATGTGGATACAATAGAAACCCACAAAAATGTAGAAAACGCACATACAATCGAATGTTAACTGATAGGAAATCCGTTGGAATAAACCAATAAAAAGCCACTATCCCCTCTCGGATTGGTACTCACTATAACACTTTACCCCTGCCTATAAATTATTCAGACAAAAAGGAGGAATAAGCTTCTGTGAAATTAACGTGGCAATAACCTATTAACAATAATGTGCTTTGAAGTTCACAGAAATCATATATTCAAGCTTGTCAGTGGTCTTTTGGAGTTTCCTTACAAGCATCCTGAAGTGGATTAAGAATAGCTCATTATACTTGCTAAAAAACTAATATGTATAATTATTATATTTTCAAGTTTGTTTCGTAAGCGTAACATTCTATCCAAAATAATTCTCATCTTGCCTAAAGTTTGGATGCCTTATGAGACATTATATTTCATATTTTTCTATCCAAACATCACTGATCTTCAACAAATCTTAGGTTCCCAACATCTACAAAATAATAATAAGTGGAAAAAAAAATTGTTAGACAAACTACAATATGCGAAAGCATCGATTCATGGTGGCGTGCATCTGCCAGTCAACAAGGCATAAGTTTGGAGTAACTTAGGGTCAGTAGTCGAAAGCAGCTAAGAAGCTACTTCTAGACAGTATAATATTTTGGAAGTGCTTTGTTCGATTAGAAAACTTAGAGAAAGGTGGTCCAAAGTAGCTTCCTCTTGAAACTCTTCTATTAGAGCAGAAACAAAAATTATCTCTAACAAGCACTTAAAATTTTAAATATAGAGAAACCTATGATGCCCTGACACGGTTTTTCAAAATAGTAGTGGCACAAATATCGCCGACACATTAATTAATTATTATTATTTTGTGAAAAGTAAATAGAATTGTGTATACTTGTTGCATAAAAAAAATTTGGGGATTTATTTTATTATTGGAAATGGAGGTTTATGTTAAAGGAAGGTTTTTGTATAGCTCACGGGAAGGAAAGGGCCAGAAATTTTTTAAAAAGCTGGACAAATTACTTTTGGGAAGATGCATTTAATTTATAGTGTTTTAATTGATGTAAAAGGCAAGTAACTTTTGAGTTAAAAAATTTGAACTCATTTGACCGATATTTTTTTTTAAAAAGGGCACTGAAAATTGTGTTTAAATCAGGTCATACAGAAGAGGCGTGTTCTGCCTTGAAAAAGAAAAAAATTACAAAAGCTAAAATTTAGATTTTCTTTGTGAAGCCTATGTTCGAGAAGAGAGAGAAAAACCCCATCTGTAGCCGTCACGATGAAAACTAGAGCTGACATGGGTAAAAAATGTGCCATAAGGAAGTAAATGTAGAAATACACCTTTAATCTCCACGTATATTGAGACAGAAGGTTCGTTTTTGTTTTTTAGTTATTTTATGGTAACTTTCCTCAACTCCAGCGTGTCTGAAACCCCACCACCACGTGTCGGCGACATATCACCAACGTGTTCAGCTGTAAAAAAAAGGGATATGCCACATGACACCTCCAATGGGATCGTGTCGGCGTCCAACACACATCGGACACCCATACTGGAAATCAGTAGTGGCTTAGTGCATCATAGAGAAAAAAAGGATCATAATTAAAAAAATAAAAAAATCCCAGTAAAATTGTAGATTCAATATGAAGTTATTAAAATATATGTGACTTGTGAAACGAACAAGATTTCAGAGAATTGGCAAATCAATGGATTCCTAACATTAATTGATCTTACTCTTAAAAGAAAATTAGCATGTAGATAAATCAAATTTGGACTTCACTATCAAAAAATTAAGCAAGACGATTTATGTTGCCAGAAGATGATTCCATATACAACTTTCATCAGGTGACAAACCCGTAAGTTGCAATACTTGGGATTGTACAAAAGATTGAAAAATAGACAGAGAGGGGAATGGCAAAATATCTTTTTCCGTCTTTTTTTATTTTGGATAGCTGAAAATTCTACTAAACATGTGCTAAAAGCCGGAGCAAACCCACGTGCAGAGGTTAAATACCAAAAGATTACAAACCATGGATGCGTCGCCATATCAAGACGTTCTCATAATAAACATAGGTGAGAAAAAAACATCAAACATAATTAAATACAACAGAATAGTTTCTCATACTTACTGAACTCTTCAACCTCTTCAGTACAAGTTCTGGCATCATTCTAAATCCACTTTTCCTGTCGATGTTCTCCTGGGCACTCTTCTCATTTCATTATCTTGGGAATAACAATGCCCTAGCCCTCCTCTTGACCAAAAGACATCCTAGAAACTCACCAAATGTTACCACCCTCCCAGCTGATACTAGTATTCTCTCCCTTATATACCGACTTCAAGCTACTTTCTTCAATATTACCCAATAGCCCATCACTTGATCTAAAATAATAAGAGGCAGGAGTCGTAACCTCTCCAATAATTACAAAAATTTCTCTGTTCAATAATTCCATTGTGTGCCAAAAATGATCTAATTCAATTCCACCTGCCACTCAGATTTACCAACCCCATTCTCCATTGCATAGTTCCCCCGTTTCCTTAACATCTCTTCAGCCTCATTCCTCTGTGGAACCTTTGAGTTTTTGAGTTGATAATCCATAAATTGCAGACAAGGCATATAATCCCACTAAGAGCATCCAGTACAGCAACAGAAAAGAATTGAGACAATGCTACACCCTTCCTCCGACCCAGAAGGATCAAACTTATATAGAATTTGAGGACTCCAACGACCTAAAGTCTAGCAATACTCGTTGGTAACTTGACTTCAAATTTTATTTCCCTTTGGAAAAGCATTTCATTCATCAGATATTGTGTACTAACTATCCTCTAGTTAAACCTGTTTCTATTCAATTCATAAAAGGACTCCATAGAACTACATGTAACTTCCACCTTGTAAGAAAAAGGGGTCAACTTAGCGAGATTCCTCTCCAAATCAGCTGCAAAGAAAGCCCTATTGAACAAGCCTTGTTACTAAAGAAAGAATACCATACTATTGAACTATAGGCGAGATGAAGCAAGCAAGGGAAGAGTTCCTACAAAGCAATTGATCTAGTTAAGACCGATGAATAGAGTACAGGGTAGGACAAATACTAACAGGGGACATAGAACATATTTATTTACAGGAATCGCCAGATAGAACTATAAGCTAGAAGAAAGATGACCGAAGGGCCCGGGAATCAAACTCTTAAAACGATGACCATCAACGGACCTTTATAATCTTAGAAAATCCTTACTAAAATCGATTATTTGCAGTTTGCACAGATCTGCTGAAATAAGCTTAACCATGTTACAAGCAAAAAGTGGTTATCTAATTTTATGACCTTTTGACACTTATTCATCACTATCAAAAATTATAGTCACCTCCCACCTCCATAACCTTAGTACATCAAAAGTAAACTTTTGGCCACAGTTTGAAATTATACCACCAATTTCGTAGTCCTCGTAGTTAAGAATGTCAATATGGATACTTCCCGCGAACTTACAAGCAAACTTTATTTTCTTAGACTTAATCCTATCGTGCCGGATATAGCGCACTAGATGAAATTTAAAACTACACACAATTTATCTGAAGTCTAAGTAGCATTTCTAATCCCCAGAAAGGGAGTTGGCTGAAGCTAGATCGGACGTGAATTACACTTTCAAACCATAAACATTAAATAATAGTTAAGTTAAAATGGCAGTTTGTGCAGTCTCATAGGAAAAAAAGACATAATAGTAGGAATTTTCCCTGATGGAATTATTATGATTAATGTGGATGTACTACAGCAAGTAACCCAAATTTAAGCTGTTAAATGTATTTAATAAAGATGTCTACCTTCGCCAAATCAAGACGCTGACAATCCATAGCTGCAATGGCCACTTGCTCGTACAAAGTCCATTCTACATTTGGAAACGAGAAAAAGGAATAGGCCAATTTGACATCCCATTCATTAAAGAATAAGGTGCAAAATACAGAAATGTTTGTCAAAAGATGTAATGTTTAGCTTATGTTAAGTAAACTGACAAGTCAACAACCAGAAATATTTAAAAATCAAAGATAACCAAAAACTAGAAAATAATACATATTAAGAAATACTGAGGTCTCACATTCCAGGAATCGTCCAACTATGGAGGAAGGCACATAACTAAACCATGGTATAAAACTTTGTTTGAGAACATGGATGAAAAGGAACATGAAAGAGGCGTACATCTTGACTATTTTATTATGTATGGTTGATTACTCGACCTCCACATAAAAATCTCTCAGAGATCCACGCATTTTTACCTTGGTGTTTAGAGCTTTTTGCTTCTTATGGAGAATACGTATATCAATCGTAGTTAAAAGAGAATATCAGCTTGGTTTCTGAGAGGTGGTCCCTCGTACACATTGTGAAATCTATCCACGATGTCAGTAAAACTTGGGCGGCTTTAATTTTCTTCACATTACGTGGCGAGTCACCATGAACTGTACACGGTAATGTTTAATCATGTTGAGAACTAATCACCAGAATCTTTATGACATTATTCATGTCCTCGGGTACCTATTCTTTCTATTTTACTCGTCATGCAAACTCAAATTAAGCTAGAAGTCATTCATCTCTTAGAAAGGTACTTCTTTTTGCTTTTCTATTCAAGTAAACTAGCTACTTGATTTGGAAGTGGGTGGGGATGGACGAGAAAATTAAGTAAAATAAAAGAATTTCTTGATCTAATGTTTACATGTTGCTTATGTTCTAATTTAATGTGAAAATGTTGCCAGAAAAAGACATGAAATTGAGGGGTTTCCAGATGACCACGACAGAAGAAATTCTGCATAATTCATTTAGAATCATGACTATCAAAATATCTCAGACAAGCTGAAGAAAGCTTGTCATACTCAAAATTTCACCAGATAATCTCAATTGAAAAGAACCAGCAGAAATCTCATATAATGCTTACTGCAACTACTTTATATTAATTGGATGTACAAAAATAAACAACCGAAAAATATCTAACCACCAGTATTATTTTGTTTCGATAGCCGCAATCACAGAAAAATATAGGAACGATCTAAAACACTCAGATCCCATAATCCAAAATTTGATCTTTTTCAGACTCAGATTCACAAAAATAAAAAAAGCCATACCTTCAGGGCCAAGAGCAGATCGCTTTTTGGGGTTGTTAAGGATTGACAAGCCATACTTCAGCACATTAAAAGAGCGCCGAAGCTTGAGCTTTCTGACTAGACAGAGGTACTCCCACTCGCCTCCTCCTCCATTTTCCACTTGGCCCTCCAATCTATTCACTTGTTCTTCCTCTGTTTTGCTCACCATATTTCCTCTATCCTACACTGTTACAAACCCTCTCTAGATGTATATGGATAACTGTGGACTGTGTAGTAGTTCGCGAAGCCGGCAGAATGTTGGATCCGTCGTTTAAAGGGGAAGAGGAATTTGGAATTGGCGAAGCTTTAAAAATTGAGGAATTTGGGATAAAAGGGGAGTTAACTTTACGTCATATTTTCGAGGGCTCATTTAACTTTAAAAATCATCCAAATCATCGTCGAATTTTGTAAAATATTTCCACGAGATTACTGAAACTTTAAAAATCACTCCATTCATCACTAAATTTTCTAAAAAGCTTCTACGGGATCACTAAACTTTGCAAAATGTTTCCAAATAGATCACTGAATTAGTTATCCTTGGGAAACCTTTTACAAAGTTCATTGATTAATGAGGTGATTTTTAAAGTTAAGTGACCTCGTGAAATTTTTTTACAAAGTTCAGTGACCTCTTGAAAACATGGCGTAAAGTTGAGTCACTGTTTGGGCAATTCACTCAATAAAAGGGATAAACGAGAATCGCTTATAGACGTCATCTCTTGAATTGTTTGCACGTGTAGTTGGTCCTAAGAATTTTTAGGGTCCGTTCGGTAGAAATTAAAATCCAATTAAAATTGAAAATATAGCCGTTATTGGGTCTCGCTGTCTAATAAAAGTCAACAATAACAACTAGTTTTTCATTTTTAATCTATACCGAACGGGCCTTTAATTGGTACATTATAGTCCTAAACCTTTGTACGTTAGCACATTGATACTCATTAGATCATTTCTACAGAGTGGTTATACTAATGAATATCATGATTATAATCAGTCAAATATTTGTCTTTGTCGTACTCGACAACGGTAATAGGTATCCACGATGATTGTAATTGTCCAATTACTTATTATGGTGGACAGGGGCGGACGCAAAATTTTAAAGTTAGGGAGGTACAATCGAACTTGCAAAGAAGTTGAGAGAAATTTTACAGTCGAAATTTTAGGTCCAAAAAAATTATACCATGTAATTTTGCATCAGAAAATTTACATGGAATGTAACTTTTTCGGATGTAAAATTTCGAAAAAAAATTATGTCATATTCCATATAAAATTTTTTAATGAAACAATGAAAATTACATTGAGAAATTTGTATCGCAAAAATAATAAATGTTAATGAATAATTGATTTTTTTTTTAAAAATGCGAGTTAGACGTCGTTCTTTAAAACTCATGTTTAACGTATTTTTAATTATTTTCGATATCTGTTTGAACTATTCGATATGTCCATAATGTAGTTCTCGAAATAAGCTTCAAGATGATATAAGCAATTTGTAGATTTGATTAGAGTATAATCGTCGGAGAATTTTTAAAATTAACATATTATCAAAATCCAAATTTATTNAGATTCAATTAGCGTACGATCGTTGGAGAATTTTTAAAATTAGCATATTATCGAAATTCAAATTTATTGTGATTTTGCAGCTATTTGGTGGAAATTAAAATCATTTTTTTAGTAAATTTTGATAAAAGTTAAATAGTTATGAATTTTATAAAATATATTATTAAAATTAACTGTTAACTTTGATTTAAATTAAAATTTAAATTTCAATCGATATCAAACATGACTTTATAAATAAAAAATAAAAAATTCTCAAAAGTTGGGGTCACGTGACCCCTGGGTCCGCCCCTGTGTGTGGAGACAGACACTGACCATATATTGAGATGTATTATTTTAGTCGGTGTACATAAATATAAAATTTAAATATTATGTGAAAGTCCACGTGTATGGTGCTGGCAATCGAGTCGAGCGGTTATTGTAACTGCTCACGAGCCGCTCGGGCAAGTCAAAAAACGAGCCCGAGCACGAGCCAAGCAGGCCGGCTCGCTCTGCTCGTTTTTTATGAGCGGCTCGTCTAATTTTTTTTATTTTTTATATAGAAGGATAGTTAAAAAAAAAATCAAAAAAGGTGAGCCCGAGCCGAATAGCTCGACTCGGCTAGCTACAGTACGAGCTCATGAGCCGAGTCGAGCAAGAGCTCGGCTCGTTTTATAACGAGCCACGAGCTCGAGCTCGTGGGAGCTCGGCTCGGCTCGACTCGACTCGTTTGCTAACTCTACACATGTATAACATACCATGCTCTTTTAACATATGATTTGTTCATTCCACAAACTACAACATATCACGTTTCGACTAGATATTATTAGCTTCTATCAATTAGCGCCTTCAAAATGTTTTCTTATATGCTACATAGTTAAAATATATAACTTTTGGAAATTCGAGAAATTTTTATGTTATTTATGTTCTTATAAATAATGAATAAGAAAAATAGTCACAAAAATAACGTCGTGAGAAGTCAAACGTACTACATGTTTAATCACCATGTCTTCCAACCATAAATTTGTGGCTACGATGGGATGTGTTGGAAAATAAGATCAAATCATATGATCTTTGTTCCTAGAAATACTAAGAAGACATAAAGTATAAAGGTGTATGAAAAATAAAAATAAAAGCAAAGATTTACATGAAAATGCTAATATCGAAGAAAAAATACGGATTTTTGTAAACAAAGTTGTTTCGCTATATGAAAGATTTTACAAACATATAGAATATCTCAATCACCCAAGCCCTCGATGAAAATTAACAATCAAGTCTTTACCATTCCACAACTATACTCTCCATACAAACTGCAAAGACAAAAAAAAAAAAATCGAGATGCTCGACTTACATTTTTCTCTTCTCTGGCACGTACCAAATACAAGAGCAAATCACGTCAATATATAATGAACGAGTGTAATATTCTGCCAAATTATCATTCCTTTCAATTTTGTATATTTTCTTTCTAAGAGCCTGTTTGCATGGGCGGACTCGGGGGGTCCGGAGGGGGCACTGCCCCCCAACTTTTTGAGTTTTTTTTTTAATTATTTTATTTATAAATTCATGTTTGGTATCGATTGAAATCTAAATTTTAATCTAAATCAAAGTTAATAATTAATTTTAATAACATATTTCATCGAATCCACAACAGTTTTAACTTTTTATTGGGAATATTTTCACTATGAGAGGAATGGAGAAGAAACCAAGATCAAAACAACAACATGATGAGTGAAACCAAATTCAAAATATATAAGATTCAATAATGAAATAATTGAAGGAAATTGATAAACTTATCTTTTGTTTCCTCATATCGCTGTCTCTATCATTGTAGTGATATGATCTTCCACATAAAAAACAAGATTGCAGCAACAAATCACGAACCAAAATCAGGAAATAAATGATGAACAATTCCAAAGAAGAATCAAAGGCTCAAACACGAAGATCGTTGTCCTCAAACGATATTTGCCCCATCTCGATGAATTTTGGTGCTTAAAGGGTCTTGTAGCAAATGTTTCGAAGGATTGATCAAACCTTATGAAGAATTCAACACTTAAGCACTTGTGGAATTCTCCAAGACTTCAAGAACACAAAGAGAATTTAAGAATATGAATATGAAATGTGATTTCAATGTATTTTGGAATGAAAATTTGATCTGAAATGTGGCTATAATATTCTATATGTTTTCTTATGTTTTTTGTTGATCACCATTTGCTTATATATAGCCATCAAGTATTGCTATACGAAGTGGTGCAAAAAACTCTTCAAAAGTCACCAAATTTGAATTCCAAACGAGCGAAAATCAACCTTCAAACGATCAAAATATTGTACCATGCGGTAGCAAGGAACAAACCATACCGGGACATTTAGTCTCGGTAAATACCCATGCGGTCGCATGGTACAAACCCATGTGGTCGCATGGAATAATTTTTTTTTTTTTTTTTAAATCCCGTTTCTTCATTCCAACATTTATTTGTTTTGAACAATAATCATTTTTTCAACAATCCCCCACTTGTTCAAAATCAAATAAACTCTCATATTCAAAAATATACGATACTTATGCATAAGGATTAGATATCTTTCGATTTGAATCTAACCATAGTGTAATTCAAACAAAGCAAAGTCGGAATCAAAGGTAGCATGAAGCTTTGAACCATTTGTTCCAAATGACAATACCGGTTCGAACACACACACGAGTATCACGTGTTCTCAAGTTTCTCAAACTCGCTTAGCGCTATTATGGCCTTGCGCTCATCCTTTTCAACAAAACTTTTAAGAGAGAAACTCATACTCTCTATTGAGGCGGCACCACCTCGAAGTTCGTTTAGGTGAAGTTCTTCCAGTATCTTTGTTACTTTTAAAGATACTTGTACTTAGTACTAAACTTCATTAAGAGTTTAAAACTAATCCCTCACTTCAGTAACAACCAGCATTATATAATTAGAATAAGGTTATTGCGGATTTTATAATGCTGAAACTTTTCCACATATCGAATGACTTGTTGTTACCCTTTGAACCTGTGAATTACCTTTTGAGTAATGACAGGTAGGGTTGCCATCATTGGTGGATCTTTTTGGTTTAAGAGTTTTCAACCTTATCCTCCTCGAAATATGTATTACTAAATCTCTATTTAGAAATTTAGATTAAACATCCGCTATGTTCTCATAGTTTAGGAAAATTATTTTTTACTCTTTTGATTAATTTTCCTTAGATATGTCTTAGACTAATAAGTCTAGACTTTCCAATTCATGTGACTTAGTATCTCATCAAATATAGCTAGCCAACAATCGATTCATTTGATAGATATAAGTTGTCACATACTAAGAAATTCATTTATGAAACCACATGTTTCTCATTAGCTTTATTATAAAGCTTTATTTACCCCCACAGTTCTTTAATTAAGAATCAATGTGCAACTAGTAATGTTGCATCCCCTAACCTTGAACTTCTCATACAAGTTCACAAGCATTAATGATAACCCCCACATTTTGGGTTATACTTGAACTTAGAGTTCATCATCTCTTTAAAGTTCAATTCATTCATCAAATAGACAATGTCCATATTGAATGCTTTTTATCTCACTTTCAAAATAGTAGTCGGCAATTCACAATTTATTTCAATTGAAATTGCACACAATGTACATCAGGCCAACTACATTTAATTTGATCATCTAAATTAAATTAAGGTCATCACATAGACCAATAAAACTTTTCAAGTATAAACCAACTTAATTGGGTTCACACATTGTAATAAAGTACAATGAAGAATGCTAATCATTTTGTTTCACCACAAATAGTATTATGTCATGTCAAATTATGACTATCAATTCACCATATACTCTTATGCAAATATAATTTTGCATAAATCATCTCATTTAATTCATATAATTAATTGAGGCAATTATTAAAGTTAACAAGACATGACATCAATCAATATCCCCAAAATTTATACATCCATTGTATAAATTTATTCCATCTTAGTCAATATATACTATGACTAGGAATGTTAAAATTCATGTTATAACTTATATGACTTCCTTCTCAAAGTCATGTACATTCAAATGTATTAAACACATTTTCATACACTGATTCATAAAATAAATTATGAATAAATGAAAATAAATTCAAAATTCTAATCATGCAATTATATCAAAATATACATACTTCAATTTGTAAAGCTTTAAAACTTTTAAATTTCAATTGATGCACTTTTCCATAATTCAATTTGTTCACAACAAATTTATTTATTAAATATGCATCCTTTTCATCATGTAGACACTTACATACATGCACGGCATATTTATTTGAATGAATACAACTTATAATAAAAGTCCAATCATATACATTCACTTTGATATGTACAAACATATATTATATGATGATGTAGTCATGCCCTTAACTTTTTAATTTATTAGCGAACACAACTTTTGAATGAAACGGTGTCATAAAAGTTGATCACAAACATAACTAACTCATTTAAAAATGAAAGTGTGCAATTGTTGACAAGTACAACGGTAATACCCATCATCATGTGATTTATGCATTAAAGAATCTAATCATTAAAATGTCATTTTCTTCTTTCCTAACCACTGCCATAATCAACAAATTTATGAAACATGATTTTTTCAAATATTGCAATAGAATATTTTTACCGTATTCATGATACATCAAAAGTATGATATAAATTTATTCGTGCAATATCATAATCCTTATTGCAAATATAATTTAATATGCACATAAGATCTTCATCAATAAATTTTCATCATTAGACTTTATGTATGCTCTATAACACACAAATTCAATTACATGATATTCTATGTACGTATCTCAACTTCAACAAAATATATATTTTATACAATAAATAAAATTCATCTTAAGAATGTTGAAGATATCATACCGACAATATGAATGTTATATTCATATCAATACGTACCATTTAAACTCATGAAATCGAAATTAGAATTCAACTTACCAAGATAGTTGAGAAGACAAAGTAATAATTTACCGGATTTCATCACTTCGTTCAAGCCTTGGTGATTCCATTCTCCATTGCGCAAAAATATCGTTTGAGATTGTTGGGAATATTTTCCCTAAGAGAGGAATGGAGAAGAAACCAAGATCAAAACAACAACATGATGAGTGAAACCAAGTTCAAAATATATAAGATTCAACAATGAAATAATTGAAGGAAATTGATAAACTTATCTTTTGTTTCCTCATATCGCTGTCTCTATCATTGTAGTGATATGATCTTCCACATAAAAAACAAGATTGCAGCAACAAATCACGAACCAAAATCAGGAAATAAATGATGAACAATTCCAAAGAAGAATCAAAGGCTCAAACACGAAGATCGTTGTCCTCAAACGATATTTTCCCCCTCTCGATGAATTTTGGTGCTTAAAGGGTCTTGTAGCAAATGGTTCGAAGGATTGATCAAGCCTTGTAAAGAATTCAACACTTAAGCACTTGTGGAATTCTCCAAAACTTCAAGAACACAAAGGGAATTTAAGAATATGAATATGAAATGTGATTTCAATGTATTTTGGAATGAAAATTTGATCTCAAATGTGGCTATAATATTCTATATGTTTGCTTATGTTTTTGTTGATCACCATTCACTTATATATAGCCATCAAACATTGTTATACGAAGTGGTGCCAAAAAACTCTCCAAAAGCTACCAAATTTGAATTCTAAACGAGCAAAAAATAACTTCCAAACTGACAAATTGCACCATGCGGCCGCAAGGAACAAACCCATGCGGCCGCAAGGAACAAACTATAGCGGGACATTTAGTCCTGGTAAAGACCCAAGCGGCCGCAAGGAACAAACCCATGCGGCCGAATGGTATAAAATAATAATTTTTTTTAAATCCCGTTTCTTGATTCCAACATTTATTTGTTTTGAACAATAATCATTTTTCCAACACTTTTATCAAAATTTACTAAAAATTTGATTTTAATTTCCACCAAACATGGGCAAAATCACAATAAATTTGAATTTCGATAACATGCTAATTTTAAAAACTATTCGACGATTGTGTACGCTAATCGAATCTACAAATTGCTTATGTTATCTCAAATCTTATTTTTAGAACTACATTATGGGCATATCGAATAATTCAAATAGATATCGAAAATAGTTAACGTGAGTCTTAAAGAAAAATGTTCAACTCGCATTTTTTCAAAAAAAATCATTTATTTCATTAACATTTCCTATTTTTGCGATACAAACTTCTCAATGTAATTTTCATAATTCTATTAGGAAACTTTAAATGGAATATGACATAAAAAATTTTCCAAATTTTAGATCTGAAAAAGTCATATCCCATTTAAATTTTAGGATGCAAAATTATATGGAGTATGATTTTTTTGGACGTAAATTTTCGAGTGTAAAATTTCTCACAACTTTTTTACAAATTCGATTGTGCCCCCAAAGTTTTATATACTGCGTCTGCCCTTGCCTGTTTGAGCCCAATTTCTTTGCCCAAAATACATTTTGAAATAATATTTTGATAAAAAATGTGTGGTTAAAAAATATGGAGTTTTTTTGAATTTGAGTATAATATTATTTTATTGAAAAATGTGATTGAAAATAAGAGAGAAAAAATGTATTTTAAAAATAATGGAGAAGGGATAAGAAAAAATATTTCTTCATCTTGACTCTTTTTATTTTTATTTTTTTTTGACAATTTTCCCAACAATCTTTGTCATTTCTTCTGTAGCTCTTCATTGTGACGCTTAAAGAAATTGGTAAACTTTGACAATCGTAGTTATCAAAATAGAAAATCAACATACTTCATCATAAAGAGTACAATCTCAAAATCACAAATTCTAATAATTTCATTTGACTGATATTGAACAACCTTGCAGAATATTAGGGCCTACTTGAGGGTTCCCACGTAGTGGTTACAAATGTTTTTAAAAGTATCGATTTTGAGCATTTATGAGTAGATCGATTATGAGTAGTTTTAGTAGCAGTTTTTAAAGCGGTCCAACCCATATTTGGGAGTTTATTATTCATCGGTACTGAAAGTTTTTTTAAAAAATAAAGTTACATATATCTTGGTAAAATTTTTAGTTTATATTTTTTTATATGAAATTTTTTACTTATAAGCGATATTTTACTTATATGCAATTTTTTTTATACAAGTTAATATTTGCTTAAAATTTTATGCTTGTGTTTTTTGTTATAAATAAACTTTATAATTATAAGTTAATTTTGTAATTTTAAATAAATTTTATACAAAAGTGATTTTTTTACTTATAAGTTTTTATATTTTACAACTGACTTTTTGTATTATTAGTAATATTTTTACCCGAAAAATAAATTTTTATCTTATTTTACTTATAAGTAATTTTTTAATTATATTGTAATTTTTTTGCTTATAAATAATTTTTTTAAAGTTAATATATTGGTATTAAACAAAATTGGTTGGTTTGAAAAGAATATCTTATAAATGGTAAAATTAGAAGAAAATATGAGAAACGGTAAAAAATTATCGATTTGGGTTGAAAAAATCAATCAAAATTACACTATTCCGCTTTTTGGTGGCTTTTAAACAATCCAAAATCGATGCCCCAAAAAAATTAGTTAGCATCGATTCTTCTAACCTCTCATAAAAGACGCCATTCGAAATTGTTCAAAACCTGTGAAAATAAAACTCCCAGGCATGCCCTTAGGGTGTAAGTGTAATCCCAATGTTCTTGACTTATTCTATATCCAAACTCTTTGTAGATGTTCAATAAACAATCCGATTTGCGAGGAGAGGAGTGCCGTGTAACACAATGAGTTTTGCCATTTTGTACAGCGGGGTGGTGTACACATAACAAAACCCGTAACACATTAGTTTGAAAATGTCTCATTTTTACACTGCCCGCCTTTTGAATATTTTATGATTTTATGACATGTCCATGTATTGTACTGTAGTGAAAATTTCATCTCTAATCTTTTCAAAGAGTTCTGCTATTCGTCCAGTCAGGGGCGGATCCAGCACCCGACGAGCCGGGGCGGCCGTCCGTGTTGGATCCGTCGAGAAAAAAGATTAAAGGAAGATTTTATATTAGATATATATAAGAGGAAATTACACCATTCCCTACTTTTGGAGATTTATTTTCCAAAATCAGATTTTATAGTTTAAATTTCAAAAATCAGAACTTTTTAAAATAGATACAAATTTTTTATATTTAATTATATATTAATAAAAAAATGATAAAACTTAAATTATATAATA
>CAIGRF010266675.1:46111-62730 GCA_903798235.1 Fraxinus ornus
TTCATTGTAGTCCCCTGGAGTCTTCCTTTTGTAGGACTTTAATTGCTGGCCAATTAATTGGATTTCATTCCAATTCCATGCATGCATTGTCAGCCCACATTAAATTCATTGAAATATCTTTATGTGTGCATGCATGCATTTATAGGTAAATGTATTCAACATATAATTACTACGGTAGGCCGTAGGTGTCCATGCATGCATTTACATAAATGCTTTCTTGAGAATTGGATATAAAATGTATAATAAATGATTTTATTGGATGTACAATAAATAAATTTATTATCCTTCATGTAGGGCTAGAAATGTCAAATCAATGATTCCATGGATGGCTAGAAACGTCCAAAAAATGATTCCCCCTCCATGTGATATTTAGATATATTATAGATTTTGGTTCTCTACGTGCATATGTGTGGACAAGAAATCTTTAAGTGGCAACGTATTTTAGATCATCTATAAACATGGAAAAGATAAACGTTCCATCTATGACTAGAAATGATTTCATGGATATTCATATAGAGATAAGATAGTAAACTTTTAGCCTGGAGGAGCATGCTAAAATTATTATGCTCTACAAAAATAAATAATATTTATACATCAAATATATTACTTGAAAGAAATAATTAAATTGGGAGGTTAGTGGTTTCAATCACATCCCACGCGGATATTAAAAGTCTATGAGGGGGCATTTTGATTAAAATAAATATTTTATTTATTTATTTTAATCATTTTCAGATTATTTTTTTGTCAAACTAACCAATAAAAAATAGCTGTTGAGGCAATTACTTGATGATTTATTTAAGGTGTGTTTGAGCCACATTNAATAGTAGATTGAAGGAGAATGTGTGATTGGAAAATGAGGAAAAGTTATTGATGTGATGAAAAATATTATTTTATTGAAAAATTGTGGTTGAAAATGAGTAGAAGAATGAGAATGAAAATTTTAATGTGAACCAAACAGAGGCTTAATCATAAAAAGCCTCGTAAAAACCACAATTTTATTTTATTAAGTTGTAAATTATGATTCTTGGACTATGTGAGCCCCTCTTTTTCTTTGACAAAAACACACACACTGAAAGCATTCTTCAACTTCTGTATTAAAAACTCGTTTTTAGTATTATTTCATTTTTTAAGATATTGTTCTAGAGTAATATTTAATATTCTGAAAATCACTTGTGATTCCTGCACAAGTGATTCGATCATTTTATTTTGTGAGTGATTGTTCAAAGAGGTTACAGTAGTTAACGACGTACAATTTCACTTTAAGATATTGTATTGTCATGAGTCTCGATCGATAAGTTCTCTTTTTTGCATTTTATTGTTTTGCAATAGTTCTTGCTGCTAATTTTAACCTATAATAAATTCTTGCCAGTTTTGGTCAAGTTATGATCATTAGAAGGAAGCCTTTTCTTCAATTAGAAACTCGAAGAATCTAGATGGGGCATTAGAAGAAATGAAAGACTTTCAAATGACTATGTTCTTTTTCCTTGTTTTTCCTTCGAGGGAAATACGTGGATCTAGGTTTAGTGGATAACTGTTTATTTTAATGTCAAATGATATAAATCTCCTTTTTGATGTTGCAATTGCTATGTTGGTTACTGCCATGCTCTTAATCGTCTAAGTTGCTCTTATAGGAGAGAATTGAATTTTATCAAAACCTGCATTTGATGGTCAATGTTCTTCATATCAAAAATGTCATCCATTTCCTTCCCGAGTTGATGTTTTGCAGATTTATATCGTTATCACTCTATAAATTGTCATCTCATGCTTGCAATGATCCATCTCCAGGCATGTAGAAGGCTAAACAAAATTGAGCTCTCTGACTGTGAGATTTATGCTTCGTGTGAGCCATGTCCTATGTGCTTTGGCGCCATCCATCTCTCAAGAATTAAGGTTCAGTCACTGAATCACCTTTTCTTATTGCATACCATTATTATTTCAACCCTATGACACGTTTGGTAAGTTGGATTGGATTGCATCATGTTCCTATGTTTTTTTTTTTTGCTTTTTCAACCAGAGGTTGGTATATGGAGCCAAAGCGGAAGCTGCCATTGCCATCGGATTTGATGATTTTATTGCTGATGCACTGAGAGGTACCGGGTTTTATCAGAAGGCTAACTTGGAGATCAAAAGAGCTGATGGTAAAGAAGCCATTATAGCAGAACAGGTGTTTGAGAAAACGAAGGCCAAATTTCAATTGTATTAAGGAATATTTATTCTCTTATCTACAATACTTCAACAGATCTCTACATTCACAAGAATAAGTTTTAGTTATATATTTATTGTAATTAAATTTTAACTGTTGAAACTTGAAATGGCAGTTGAAAATTTCGCGAGTCCTTGCATTCTCTTTACTTGTGAGGTTCTAACATTATGGACATTATATCAGTAGATGGATAAAAACTAATTTGTCTGTAAAAAAGACACATTTGAATAATGGAACTGCAAGGGAGTAACACAATCGAAGAGGGAAAGTACGTGATATATTTGTCCATTTCATGGTCCACTAAAGTGTACACAATTAGGTTTGTGTTAAATTTGTCAACTTTGGTTGCATGAATGAGGTCCGCTAAAGTGTTAAGATGAATTTTGCTTGATGTACAGGGACCAGTTTCACAGGTCCCTTGCCAGGCAACACACACAGGTGGAGTCCGCGCTATTTTTTATTTTTTTAATACACGTGGAGCCCACCCTTTTGTGAGTGGCCTGTAATACCCTTGTGAACCATTGCCTTGGTGATGAAGAATTATTCGTGTTAAGATACATATTAGAAAATCTCTTATTGTATTTGAACACCATCCTCGAACCACAAAATGCTGAATGTTTATTGTTTGTTTAGGAGACATATAAGTCCAAACATTAGTAACACCACTATCCGAACATATGTCCTATGTTCAGGCTTGAGTTGTCGAAGGATGTCTAGTGCAATGTTAAGTAGAAATCTACACAATATTTCCACAATATTCATGTAAAACACGGGAAACATGACATCCTTCAATAACTCGAGTTTACTAGACACGAAACCTCCTCTAGCAAAAGAAAGAAAAACTCAATATGGAAATATAAAATTGTCAAGAGACAATCATGAATGTAAATAAAGTCAAGCTTTGGAAAAAAACCAAGGTGGACGGTATCGAAGATGCAAATATTACTTGGTATCTTAATAATTTCATCTTTATTTAAATACATACTGCATACATTATTTGTTGGAACTTGGAAGTAAAATTATTATTATTGAATTTTGTATTTAGCGGTATGGAGAACGACCAAGGGACATGAATAGAAACACAAAATAATATATTGTCCTGTTCGGAGAGATAAAATTTAATCCACGTTAAAGTCAATAATTAGTTTCAACACATATTTCATCAATCTTTATCAAAATATACTAAAATCTGATTTTATTCCCAAAAAATAGGGGCAATATGCAGTCTCAACTGCATTAAAAAAATCGTCCTGGCCTTCTCCCACGTGCATGTTTGGCTAAGCATAAAAACTTTATATGTGAATTCACTCATAAAAAAAAATAAAAAATAAAAAATTATTTAGCCAAAATTAAGTAAGTAAATTTTTTTTTGTTTTTGTTTTGTTTTAATACACGTATCTATATTTCCTTCTACAATCTATAATATATTAAAGGCTACCTAAAATGGGAATCTAAATTTATTTAAGCTATTTCGACTGTATCTTCTTTAGTCTCATTTTAATGCACATCAAACATGAGCTTAGATGTAATTATCGATAGTGATACAATTGGCGATCATCCCACGCACCTTCACCAGCGATTATTGATGAAATGTCGCTAGTGATGTTGTGGAAAATTATCGACGTTTCTTCTATAATCGACAAG
This sequence comes from Fraxinus ornus, assembly GCA_903798235.1. Classification (NCBI taxonomy): domain Eukaryota; kingdom Viridiplantae; phylum Streptophyta; class Magnoliopsida; order Lamiales; family Oleaceae; genus Fraxinus; species Fraxinus ornus. Next base: position 49,959 of record CAIGRF010266675.1, read on the forward strand.
AAACAGTTGGTAACCCAATAATATAATTGTTGGTGATTCTAATTGAAATTAATATATTTTGGTAATTCAAATATAATTGTCAATAGTGATACTGTTGGTGGTCATTGACTCACTTTCATCAATGATTATCAACGATAATATCGACAGTGATGTTATTGGGAACTATGGACAGTGCTTTAGTCATCCATCTAACTCACATAATTTATGCTTTAAAATGTATTTTTATTCTTCCTTTTAATATCACTTATAAGAAAAACCAATCGTAATCTCTAGCTTTTTTTTAAATGTTTCAAATTTTGGACAATTTTTTCATAAGAAAAAAACATTTCTATTTTTTCTGCAAAATGAGATTTTTGTTACAATAAAATTCAGTTTGCAAAATGCAATTTTACATGAAACAATTTGCAAAATGTAAATATATTTAAGGTGTATTTTGTAAATTTTCCTAACACGACACCTACATTTTGATATTTTATAAACCGTTAACAAACGCTCAAGTACTTTTATCCATATATTTCGAAAGTTCAAAAACCACTTATTCATCACTCATTTCTACTGTTAATAATTTAAACCGTGTAATAAACACTTTCCAAACATGTATTATTTGTTGTTATAAAAATGTCAACTGTTATAGCACCAGACTTGATAGATGCAGATATAAGAGCTCCACCTAAAATAATAAGGTATGTAACAGGCAAAAGACCACTATGTCATAATGTCAACGACAAAACAAAATCAGCAATCCTTACTGAAAAAAACTATATCCTTTACATAGTTTTAGTTCACACAAAAAATGTTATACAAACATTGCTTCTCAGGAGCTTTTAAGATCCATGTAGTTGTGCAGGTGAGAGCCTAGGCCAGCCAACAAGTCTAGGCGAACCGGACGGGACTAGAGGCTGAGGCTCAGTCCCACAAATGCCCCTGAGGTTTCTTCTTTCACCTATATTGATCGACTCTTTGCCTAGAAGCTGAAACCATACTTGTTCAGAAAGGGTCTTCATTAGGAATTAGCAAAATGGTGTCATTACATTCATTATTAAACCTCCTAGCCTCTATACCTCTATGTTGACTCCTCAAGACTAAAGAATCTGCGACGGGAAGGTACACGAGCATGCAGATGCCCACCACCGCACAACATAAAAAGGAAAGAAAAGATAAGAACGAAATGGCATCAAACAAAAGTTTCTCCGGTTCTGATGTCACAGATAATCCAAGCAGAAGAACTCTTAAAGGGAAAAACCCAGAAATAGAAAAGATTAATGTATAAACTCTCTTTTGCAAACCCTTATTGATGACCAGATGAAGAATTTGTCTCCCAAGCCAGAACAAGTAAGTTATTAGGAAGGACGCAAAAAGACCAAGGACGATGGTACTCAACAGAGGGTAAGTGCAGATGGCAATATTATCATTGTCCTTTGTTTTAGAAAAAACAGAAGCTTTGGTGAAATAAGGTGGTAATCTGTGCATGAAACTCTCCTTGTTATGCCGTGTTCCAATCAGAATTACAATGAGCTGAAGAATGAATATTGGGAGACAATAAAGGAGCACGTAACCAGATGTTTTCACATTCCACTTCCGGCTTAATGTTCCAGACTTCTGTAAGAATGCACGGAGTAGAAATATGACAGTGAGGAACAGACATGGTTCTGCAAACCCGAGATTTGACACGACATAGCATTTGCAAACAGTTCTCTGACGTTTCAAGTTGAGGGCATTCAAGAATCTTCCCTCATGTCTCAACAGATTCAACCGAATTATCTCCCCAAAACCCCACCAGACAGCAAAAATGATGAATGTAATTCTAATAATCCAAGGACCACTAAAATAGTTGAGCCGAACAAGACCTTGACCATGGATCCGATCGTGGAAGTAAAATGAATACACGATGCAAAATACACCCAGAAGGACTAGAACAACAATAAGACAAATAGTCACCACACCAAGTGCATCAGCAAAAAATCTAGACACGGGCATTACCCAATTCACAGATTCTAAAGCATACTCTCTGCCAGCATGGACACAAGAAAATTCTCTATGGAATATAGGATCCCTTCTCAATGCCTGAAAGCATAAAGCTGATTTCGAAACTATTATGGAACCTTCCTGTTGAGTCCAAAATAACTACACACAAAAAATTTAGAGATCCTATTAGATACTTCTCAAGCCCGATCAGGCGAAAGCAACAAGAAAGTTGTCTCATTTTCCAACCTTGAGAGCTTTAAGCTATCGTCAATAAAGAGAAATCCTTGCACTTTCTCCTATCTTAAAATTTCCTTTATCAAGAATGAAAACTTAAATATTTCAGAACAGAGCTTCAGCCAAACAACCTACACAAATAGGTTGTCACCAAATCACCAATTCCCCAGAGTAAAAACTGAAGAATATCTGACATGGGCATAACATTTCTCTTTTCAAGTGTCACAGACCAAAAACTTTAGCCCAGTAGAAACTCTAAACCAAAAACATTTTGCTAATTAAGACATCCTTGCACTTTGCAAAAATAAAAAATATAAGTTAAATGCATAGAACAATTATAACAAGACCAGAGATGCATCACACTTACGCTAATTTGAATAATAAGTAATTGCACTAAAATATCAAAAAATTCATTTAAGAAAAAACTAAACTTTCTTACAGGCAACCAAAAGTTTTCTAGCAAAATACATATAATAAATATACAGAAACAAAGCAACGAAAAATGTCAACCAAGAGAATCTCCTTCAAAGGCAGCATAACAGAAATGAATATACAACAGAAATCATCCTGAAAATTTAACTGGTTAAAAAGTATTGTCTAATAGGGTCCCATTTTAAGGTGGTCAACGGACAAATAATAAAGAGAAAGGACAACAAATATCTAATATCTTGTTTCAGCATTAAATGTCAAGTGTAACTATGCACAAAAGCCTCAGGGGCTCAAGTGGAAACTGCAAAGTAATGTTTGCAATGCATGAAAGTGAAATATAAATTGTCCCAAATTGATTTTTTCATATATGCGCAATATAATAAGTAAATTCAGAAATTGTATCAATGCTATGTAAATTCCAGCAAGTATCCTCGAGGTAAAGTCCACACTAAATGAATTTCAAAATAACGTTCTTATATGCATTTCATCAACTAATCAAAATTCGGTCACCAATAAGTCACTACCATGTAACAAATGAAAATAAAATCCATGGTTCATTAGAAATTGAACACAAAATGCCCAACTTAATAAAGCTTGCTTTATAGCACTTCATAAAAACCGCTGCGCAATTGGATGCTAAAAAACACATAGGTCATGCATAAATGCATCTTTTAATAACCATTAGTAAACAATTTCACTAACGGAAAATAAAGGTTCAGTGTGCCCGGATTCTGTAAGGCAACACAGAACATCTTTCCAACAGAAACATAAAGCTACTTTTGGAGTTCAATGCAACATGTATAGTTACTCACTCATTCCATGTGGCAACATATAATAGGGATAGATACAGTGCAACTAGAATGATAATTGGCTGAACTTATAAAATTTTTGAAATCTAAACTTGACTGGCTGTCGTATTAATTATTAAAAACTCATCAAATTCACTACAAACAACAATTAAGCTCTCTTGCGCTGCAACAGTCATTTATTTCATGCTAGCATCATCCATAAACACTTACAGTCATGTCAAAATTATACACTAAACATGCATAAACATAAAAAAAGGTATTATTCTTTTCTGTTCAGAATATAACTTCACCAGCAAAACAGTATTTAAAAAGCAAATCTAAATTTAAATCTTCCCTAATTAAGTCAAAAATCATGTAGGGAATTTTTTTCTCGTCGGCAATGGATTAATTAAAAAGGAAACATACATATTTCACACTTAAAAACTTTCATAGCCCAGGCTTATTGAAACGAATATACAATACAAAAATCTAACTTAAAACTAGGAAGATTAAAAAAAAAATAAAGAAAGGAGAAAAAAATCAGATCAGGAGGAAGCTTACGATTGGTAAACAATGATCCGAGAGCTGAAACAGAAAATCCAAAGCTCACCACAGAATAGCAGGAAACCCCAGAGAGAGAAATGAATCGAAGAAACACAGATAAAAATCTCGAGGGAGATAGCGAGTATGGTGAACGAACGACGGAAGGTACAATGGAGGAGTCCTGAGAGCGAGAACAGAACTTTATCGTCGACAGCCTGTTTCCTGCCAGCAACTAAAAACGAGCGTGTTTGGTAGAGATTTTTTTGGAGGAATAATTGATTTTGAACAGTGATATGACGAGAAATGTGTGGTTAAAAAAAAAGAAAAAATTATTGATGTGATGTAAAATATTATTTTATTGAAGAATGTATAGTTGAAAATGAGAATTGATTTACCGTCGAATTGGAGAATCCGTAACAAACATACATGTTTAGTCCATTATTTGAAAATACATTTTTTTTCGTCTCATTTTTATTTATACATTTATTCAAAAAAAATTTATTACCCACAAATTTATTTATTTTTTAAAAACATATCATTCATCAATACACTATTTCCAAAGAAATGTGGCTCAAACATGCATTAATTTTATGTATATATTTATTTTTATTTTTATTTTTATTTTTATTTTTTTTTGAGTGATTAATTAATTCATAGTGATGATATAGGGGATAAGAGAGGGTAAAAGCTAGCAGCTAAAATGAGTCCGGTGACTCCCACACTAGGTAGGATCGTGCACTTTTTCAATATTTATGTTAGGGGTAACGAATGAGACGAGTCGTTCACTGACTTGTAAACTGTGAGTGTCATGAAATTTCACTAAAAAAAGGCTATAGCTCATCCCTTAAGGGAGCGAGCTGAATCCATATTTGACAAAGAGTGATCGATCGGGCCAAGCTTGACTATGGTGAGCCAAGCAGCTCGGCACATCCCATTTAAGACCCTTAGGCTAGTCTTCTTGCCAAAAGTATTCAATTGAATCAGATCGAGTGATTTAGTCCGATTCTTAGCATAGGTTTTGCATATGATTATAAATAAATACAAATTATTTGTAGAAAAATGAATAGTATTTGTAAGTCTCACGAAATATATAACCAGAAAGTGATTAACAAGTTTTTATCTACTTTTAAGTTTAAATCATATATTGGGTATTATAATTGAGAGTCAATTGTGCCTTCATGTCCCGAAAGGGAATTAGGATGAGGACGGGGATTATAATCTCGGTCCCAATTCTTATTTTTTAAAATTTATTTCTAAGTTTCAAATCAAATTCGCATTTAATAAATAAATAAGTAAACGAGAGTGAAGTATGAATATTTAAATCCTCGTCCCATTCCGTTGTCATTCTAGACTGTTACCGTGCTCTAAGTTAACTAGATTGGTTAAGAGCTTTGATGTCATACCCTACTTACCTACCTACTTGATTTGTTTCATCTCAATCTTATCATCATCATCTTCATGATGAACGGAGCTTCAGAAAGGTAATCAGTGTTTAATCATGAAGGCACCAACTCTGTCAATATCAAAAGGAATGGTCCATCTCCATTAGCAGATCCACCACACCAGCTACCATTTTTCTTCATCCACAATTTTCTTACTTCTCTCGTCTTCACTTCATCACAATTATATATTAGCCTTATCCTTAATCCTTATTTTTCCATGCAATTTCCTTGAAAATTTGCAAGTTTCTTTCCTTGATTATCAAACATGAGGGCAAAAGCAAAAAGTCCTTTCAATCTAAAGCTTCTTCCAATTGGAATTGTTCTATCTTTTTATCTTCTGTTTATTTTAAGATCAAGATCAATCTCATCTCTGAGCCCTAGTGATTCAAGAACTGTGATGACAACAAATTGTTCACCTACTTTCACCAAAATCCCATCTCCTCTTGCTCAAGCGGTGATTCACTACACAACCTCCGCAATCACTCCACAGCAAACACTCAAAGAAATATCAGTAACTACCAGGGTTTTAGAACGCAAGTCCCCTTGTAACTTCTTGATCTTCGGCCTCGGCCACGATAGTCTCATGTGGCATTCACTTAACTACGGTGGACGTACAATTTTCTTAGAGGAAGATGAAGCATGGATTGAGCAAGTCAAGAAAAGATTCCCCATGTTAGAGTCATATCATGTTACTTATGATACTAAAGTGAACCAGGCAGATGACTTAATTGAAGTAGGCAAAGGGCCAGAATGCACTGCAATTTCTGATCCCAAATACTCCATGTGCCTACTAGCCTTGAAGAGTTTGCCTAGTGAAGTTTATGAAATAAAATGGGATTTGATCATGGTCGATGCCCCTACCGGATACCATGAGGAGGCACCGGGGAGGATGACTGCGATATATACGGCCGGGATGATGGCACGGAATAGGGAGGATGGAGAGACTGAAGTATTTGTGCATGATGTGAATAGGGTTGTGGAAGATATGTATTCTAAGGAGTTTTTATGTGAGGACTACATGAAGAGACAAGAGGGAAGATTAAGGCGTTTCACAATCCCAAGTCATAGAAATAAATTGAACGAACCATTTTGTCCTTACTCCTTGGGAATTAAACCATAATTTTTATTTATTTTGTCTCTTTAATCTTATATTGGTGCCCCTTTGCAGTGTTACTATCTCAATTTGTAAGAGCTTGAGTCCAAAAGATGAATAATGCAAGGTTCAATAAGTCATTTGAGAAAGACTAATTATATTCACATTATATTTTTATTTATTACACCACATTTTATTTTTATTTAAGTCTCTCGATCTTTGTTTACTATAACCCCTACGTATTAATTAACTTTGTTTTTTTTTCTCATTTTTTTTTTCAACATTTTATTAGTTAGCACATCTCGTATCTTATACTGGTTTCTATCAAACAAGTCCGTTCACAAGTGTAACATAAATTATTTTTCAATCATATTTTTAAAAAAATATTAAATACAAAAGTATGACAAAATATTTTTCTCCATTTTAAAGCACGCAAAAAATAAAATAAAATAAAAAATCAACTGAAACCATCATCAAAGACAAGATTTGTTAATTAATAGAATGTTGAAGATAAGAATTTGACGAAAATAAAATATGGACAAAAGTTTTATAATGAGGAAATGTTGAAGACATTAACTGAAATTAAAATGTAGTGCTACTAACAAAAATTATGACGTGAATATAATTACCCTTTGAAAAATCATGTATAGTTTGGTTTGGCTACAAATCAGTTTTTTAATATATTTTGATAAGAAATGATGAAATCTGTGGTTGAAAAGTTGTGAATCCTATGAAATGTATTGTTGAAAATAGGTTTGAAGAAAAATGACTTTCCAAAAACTAGTGGCAAATAGGAGAAAATAAATCACATTTGCATCTACAAATTGATAATATCATTTGCACTTGATTTAATATTCTAGATTCCATTGAAATCAAAAGACAATTGGATAGTTTTAGATGATAAGAGAGTTCGAGGGTAGGTTAAATGTTACCAGACTCTTATATTTGAATTATTATTTTGTTTTTGTTTGGTGGAGATTAAAAATAAATTTTTAGTAAATTTTGATAAAAGTTGATGAAATGTGTGGTTGAAAAATTGCGCATCACATAAAATATATGGTTAAAATTAATTGTTGAATATATGTTTGATTAAAATCTTAATTTTAATTCCTAGCAAACACGGGTTTTATATTAGCTTTATGTATATTGTTTACGACGCTAGATTGACACCAGGGCCGAACTTGAGAAGAGGCCTTCGCCTCAGGCCCAAATTTGTTAGGGGGCCCATATGGGTTTTTTTTTTTTTAAAAACCTAAGTCTTCAGCCAGGCCGTTCATTACATCCAAGCTCCACTCCAGTAAAATAGAGAGAGAGAGAGAGAGAGAGAGAGAGAGAGAGAACCGTGACTCAGTGAGGCCGTGTCGCCGTGGGACTTGCCGCTCGTGAATTCGTGATTATTGTGTAAGTATTTTGCCTCTTATTTATAAGCTTTTGTGGGTTTTGACTTTTGAGAAATGGGGAAATGTGATTATGTGAAGATTGAAATGAGGTTCAATACTCTGCATATATTTCCGTAAGTTAAGATGAAATTGGAATTGGTTATTTGTTGATTCATATGGTTTTAGATTGGCTGATCAAATCCAACGGTTTCAGGGCATTTTTCGATGAAATCTTTCAGAGAAAAATGTTATTTACTGTTCGTTTTCTTTCCACAGTTTTGTGATGCTCTATTTCTGATGTTTTTGTTATCAATGTGTTGTGGTTATGTGTATGTTTTGTTGGGATCTTAATTCTTAACTATAAGGAAAAGGAAGCCTTCATTGAGTTTTAGAATCTATAATTTAGGTTGAGGAATTTGACACATTATATAGTAGGACAGACTGGTTTTGAACTTCAGCTATGGACGAAGATGATATGCTTTCTGAATATACCCATGATCTTTTCAGTGCTTCTTTTTGATCCATAGATATAAAGTAATGGTTTTAATAAAAACTTGTTTCAAAGCAAATACGTTCTTTGAGGTTTTTCAATATGTTGACATACAAAACCACTCATTCCTCATAGCCATATTCGAGTATAAGATTATGTTGCTGGAGAATTTCATTATGTATACACGTACATTTTTACACCAAATCTTTTACATAGCAATTTTGCATTTATTCATTTCGAAACTGGAAAAATAATCATCCATATTTCACTCTTCTAGGCAAGGTACTTGCATTTGAATCATCAAATTTATACTAAAAAGGATAACATATTCTAATAATTACACCCTGTGATTGTGCTTCAACATTTCAGTTACAAAAGAAAACAGGGAAAGTTTCTCTCACAGTAAATGTAGTATTTTTATTGAGTTGTATAGTAATTTATGTTTATAAATTAGTATAGTAGTATAAAATGAAATATTTTGTATTTGTAAGGTAAGTACGATTTTTTCCCCCTTTTTTTTTTTGGGTTTTGGCCTTTCCAATTGATTCAGTCCAAGAGAAAATTTTGAAACCAAGCCCAAATTCAAAACCAACCTTTTTTCTCTCCACCTCTCACAATCTAACTCTCGTCTCTGAACCCTCGACCCGATGCCACCGCCTTCCTTCCATCAGCAATTCCTTTGTGGTCTTGGTACTGATTGATTGAGAATGGAGATGGATAAATCTTACAAAAGGACTCTTTGCAATGTGTAAGAGTTTCTGTAAATATTAGTCCACTGGTTAAATCCGAGCTTGGTGTAGGATGTGCTACCTGCATCTCCGTGTTCCCAGTTGAAAGTCAGGTAGTCATTCAACTAATTTTTTTTCCAAGATTTGCTGCATTGAGTTTTATATGTGACGGGATGGGTTTGAACTTTGATTTACAAGTTGAAACTTTGGTTGATGATGCCTTTGGTGCTGTTGGACGCATGATCAAGTCCAGATTTTCAAAAGATTTGCCCCACGCTCCCTGATTTTAAGTGCAAAAATTAAATTTACTGTAATTTTGGACGTATGTGGGATATTCTTCGTGTGATTTAAAAGACAATGTATTTGTTTTAGTTTTGTTGTTTGATATTGTTTAGCAAATTGTGATTTTAGTTGAGTTTTTTAGTTTCTAGCCTTCACTGAATTTCTGCTCGGAAATGGTAATAATTGGGGTTTAGGATTTTATTTTCTGGGTTTCATTTTATTTATTATTGTCAATTTGTTAATGCTAATTGGGATTTATGTTTTTATTTTCTGGGTTTAGGGCATAATTTTGTTATTGTTTGTGTGAATTAAAAGAAAATTGTTTTTCCCTTTGTAGTTTTTTATCATATTGTTAGTTTGCTTATTATTGTTTGGGTCTATTATTTTAGTTATAAATATTTTGTTAACTGTATTTAATTTGTGCTTGGAAATAGATATAATTGGGGATAAAGGTTTTATTGTTTGGATTTCTTTTTATCTTTTATAATTAATCTGGTAATACTAATTCTTTTGAGCTGAATTTGAACTTTGGAGAAGCAGAAGTAAGGAAAAAGATGAAAATGAAAAATGTATCTTTAAATGCAATAAGTTTGGTTTAATCGAAACATCTTTTTGACATTGCTTTTAAATTTTTGTCAATATAGGATCGTTGAGACATTGAGAATTGTTCTGTGCCAAGAAATGCACGTCTGGAAGATGTTGCTGGGAACATTAAGCTGGCTTTAGATCTCATCTGACAATTAATGGATCGGTGAAAATGTTTTCAGCATATAGAGATTTAAACTCACTTCCGAGACGATTAACAGAGGGGTGTCGCAGGAGAGGTGTGAAACTTGTAGGCGTTCCCAATGGGAGGAAAGATGTTGTCGACAATTGACATGTTTCTCTTTGCAATGGATTATTGCCGGCTTGCATCAATTCTACTTATCTTGGGAGACGAAGATTTTGCTCATACTCTTCATACTTTAGGTCTCATGTAGGGATACACGATTATTGTTGTTATTCCATCTTGGGTGAAAGTCTCATCTGCCATGAGGAACACAGACGGCTATCTATGAGATTGGTATAGTGTGGCCCGTAGGAAAAGGATTGTGCCCCAGGGCAAAACAACAATACCTCATCGAATTGAAGTAGAAAAGGCAATGTGTAAAGTGGCTGAAAGAGAGCAGAATGACTTGAACCCGAATGTGCTCTTGAGAGATCTAAATCATTTGAAGGGACAAGTCGTGAAGTTACTAGAATTGTCGAGGGGAAGTTTATCTCTAACCAAACTTCCTCAAGCATACAAGAAAATGTTTGGGAGGTCTTTGTGTGTGTCTGACTATGGGGTATCAAAGCTTTCTAGACTTCTAAGAAGGATGAATGATTTGGTGACGGTTGAGGGAAAATGCATACATAGATTTGTCTATTTCTCTCTCTCTCTAAGTCAAAATTTAAGCATGTTCTAGGATGCTGAACTTTGTCATTGGCTATTGGTCTGTCTTGGACATTTTTCAGCATCCTTGACACATGTTTTGGATCTTGACTGATAGAGAGAGACAAATCTATGTGTGCATTTTCCCTCAACCGTCACCAAATCATCCATCCTTCTTAGAAGTCTGGAAATCTTTGATACCCCCATAGTCGGACACACACAAAGACCTCCCAAATATTTTCTTGTATGCTTGAGGAAGTTTGGTTAGAGATAAACTTCCCCTCGACAATTCTAGTAACTTCATGACTTGTCATTTCAAATGATTTAGATCTCTCGAATGCACATTCGGGTTCAAGTCATTCTGCTCTCTTTCAGCCACTGTACACGTTTCCTTTTCTACTTTAATTCGATGAGGTATTGCTATTTTGCTCTGGGGCACAATCCTTTCCTTATGGGCCACACTAGATCAATCTCATAGATAGCTGTCTGCGTTCCTCATGGCGGATGAGACTTTCACCCAATATGAAATAGCAACAATAATCGTGTATTCCCGGATAAGACCTAAAGTATAAAGAGCAAAATCGACGTCTCTCGAAATAAGTAAAATTGATGTAGACCGACGATAATCCATTGCAAAGAGAAACATGTCAACTAAAATCGCCTTGTCGACATCATCCTTCCTCCCATTCGGAACGTGTACAAGTTTCACACCTCTCCTGCGACACCCCTTTGTTAGTCGCCTCGGAACGTGAACGAGATTCATAAATTTACTTTTTCTAATAAAATATTTTTCCTAAATATAACATTACTTATAAAAGTACTGGATTGTCCTATTTGTAAACAAATATAATAAAAACTCTATTTTTAACAAAAGTCTACGATGATATCCAAATTAGGGATGACAAAAAAATCCGTCCAACCCAATACCCGTTGAGCCCCGCCCTGAATGGGACGGGAATTACCCGCCTAATCGGGTAAACGGGACGAGGATGGGGCGAGAATCATTACCCCGAATTGGGTATGGGACGAATATGGGAAATATAGTCCTCGCCTCGTTTAAAGTTAATTTCAAATTGAAGTTTTTATCGAAAAAAAAAAATTTATCATCATTTTTAAAGAAAACATAAATTGTTTTTAACAAATTAGTAAAAAAGTAATAATATTTACTAACTAAAGACATAAATAAAAATAAAATAAATAAAAAATAAATGGGGCAATAATGAGGCAAGAGACTTGTTTCGCTCCGCTCCGATCCCTCTCCCTCCCCATCCTGCTTTAACCGGTTATGGGGATGGGACAAGGTAACAAAAATACCCGACGTGATGGGGGTAGGAATGGACAACCCGTCCCATACCCGCCCTGTTGCCATCCTAATCCAAATCAACATCAATGTCAAGAGAGAATAAGTAACTCGATATTTATATTTGACTAAATCCTCCTAAAGAAATTAGGAATGAACCAATTTCCATACTAGGCAATAAAGCAGGTTAATGCCCTATTTATAGACTTGATAAATTTCTCCTGGAGGCCATTGGTTGCTATTGGAGTTCAAGAGCCAAAACAAATCATTAGCTCCTGGGCGTTCTATTCACACCACATTTTTAAATAAATGCACCATCTTTTAATTACATACTAGTAGTTGACACGTGTACAGGGCCCGTCCTGAGGCGAGGCGGATGAGGCCCGCGCCTCAGGCCCAAAACTGCAAGGGCCTTTTTTTTTTTTTTTTTACGAGGGAACACTAAAGATAAGGGTTGGGCCTGTAAATCGAAAACTACATACCCAAACTTCATTGATTTCCGTATAGGGAAAAAATTAAAAATAAGGTGTTTCAAGTTTGCAATTCAAAAATCAGGTTTATAGTTTAAAAATTCAAAAATCAGGTTTTTTTTTTTTTTTAAATAAAGATAATAAAGTCACATTTTTGTGATTAATGGTCACATATTCATAATTATAAGTCACGAATTTATTTACTGGTCACATAT
>CAIGRF010266675.1:68603-79521 GCA_903798235.1 Fraxinus ornus
TTTTTTTTTTCGTCTCGGGCTCGACTCGTTGCCACCACTATGCTGTATATACATAAATGTTGGCACATTGACTTACACTCATGTGAATTGTCAGATTTTAGTACATTGATTTTGACAACACATTTTCCAATCAATTATCAGATTTTTGACACGTAGGAAGGTGTCGATCAAGGTGTACACTTTGTGGGTACACTTTTCAATTATGCTTGGTGTAACTTTATTGTACACCTTTGGCTACATTCATTCACGTGGCAAATTGTGATTTGTCATTGAGGAAATTGCAAAAAATGTCAACTTTTAAATAGTCATTTGTAAAAATGTCCAAAATTTCTTCAATGTCAATTTTATTATAATACAGATCAAAATGCCCTCATTAACAATTTTAAATTCCACAATGAAGAAAAAATTATTTATTAAATTTATAATTGTATTGGCCAATAATAACGACATATAACATATTACTCATTTTAAAAAGTATCATGTCAATCATGCATTGAATGCTCATTTTTTCGTAAGTGGGTAAATAAAACATTTATAAAATGTCGAGAAGTACACTTAAAATGTCAAGAATATTATGAAATGTAGAGAACTTTCATATGAAGTGTTAAATGTCAAGATAAACATGGTCCAAATTTCGGTAACAACTTTTAAAATGTCGAGAACGTCATGAAATGTCAAGAATAACAACTATTAAACACAACTTATCAACAAAAAAAAAAAGATTTCAAAGAAAAAATTACCTTATATTGAAAATTGTGGAAAGCCTAATCAACTGCAAATGTGGATAAGATTAAATTTCATGAAATGAAATTATATGATTTTTTTATGAATTGGAAGCATATAATTATTTTTTAGTTTTAATGACCTCTCTACTCATCTTCTTCATTTTTTTCTAAAATTCTTGTCAATACCTAATGGATAATAAAAGCAAATGAATTTATTAGGTATTAACTAGTATTAAGGGTCGTTCGGTAGGGATTAAAATTAGATTAAAATTGAAAAATTAGCCGTTATTGTTAATTTTTATTAGATAAATGAGACTATAACGGTCATATTTTTAATTTTAATTGAATTTTAATCCTACCAAACAGAGCCTTAATGTAACTTCTCATGGAATTTACTTGTTCTTCTTGAAATTCGTGACAAATTGAATAAAAAAAAGTTTAATTTTTCATTGAGGGTATAATAGATAATTTGATATTAAATTTGACCATTATTGTAATTGTAAGAGTTATAAAAATAAATTAATATTTTTCAATTGACAATTATTTGACAATCGTGCAAGTGTCATCATGTACGCAAGGTCCAATAATCTTTTCCTTTCCCTTTTAAACACACACTTCATTTCATTCCCCTCCCTCAATAGCTACTTCTCAACAGAAACACGAAAGCTCTTCCATTTCTTCACGAGAAAATAAGGAAGCATGAGCAACGAATAGTAAGGAAATTCAGACTTCGTTTTCAGCTATTTTATTCACATTTTTCTCAGATTCGTGTCATAATTTTTTTTATTATTATTGTTATTATTATTTCTTTTTGGTAGCGATTATTTGTTCAAGCTTCTGTTAATCGGTGACTCCTCTGTCGGCAAATCTTGTCTTCTTCTCAGATTCGCTGTATGTCGCTTATATCCTTTTCTTAACTGATCTGTATATTTATTTTTTCATTATTCTGAAAAAATAGTTATCAATGTTTATTTGGATACATTTGTATTTCTCATCTGATAGGTTAATATGATTTGGGGTACTCTAAAGACTTGGCTGATTATATTTCGGCTCCATTATCAGTTTTGCTTAAAACTATGATTCGATTACTCTTTCTTTGGAATACATTGTTGCTAATTATTTTCAGTTCAATAGTGGGTGGTTAAATTTGAAATTTTTGTTCAACTGTTTATTCCGTGGTTATTTTGTTATTTGGTTGATGATTTCAGGATGATTCCTACGATGACAGTTACATTAGCACCATAGGAGTTGATTTTGTAAGTTACTTCTAATATCTCTCTATGTTTGTGTAACTTATATTGTAATGTGTGTGGTTATTTTTTAGTTTTTTGGTACAATTTTTATTGGATGTTAACTCTATCAAGTATAATTTTGCAGAAAATTAGGACAATAGAGCTGGATGGGAAGACAATCAAGTTGCAAATTGTGAGCTAATTACACTAAATGACTTCTATTTAAATGTTTATATATTATTTTTAAACTGACTCCAGCCATTGTTGTTTGAAGAAACATGTATATTCTATCTGCTTTCCTGTATTTAAGATGAATAATATTAAGCTCTTTGTTTGTTGCGGTGAACTTAACTTCCAAGTAGATGCATTGTCACCTGAAGTTTCATGTTTGATTCATTAGCTTATTAATGTTTTTTGAAATATTCTCTGCTCATAAGAAGCAAAATTTTGGCAAGATTCAAGAGTAATGGCGAAAATATTCTAGTATTTGGACTTGTAAGATATTTCAGTTTAGATCTCCTAAATTTATTTCAAAGGCAGTAAAGTAGTTTTGGGACACATCAGCAGTTTATTCGAGATAGGAAAATTATTTGCGATCAGCTTGCAAGTACCTTTTCTCCTGCTGTCTGCCACAGTTTAGGATTTTACCCTTTGCTTGTCACGATGGTTAGCTACACTTGTAATTTATTATTTATATGAATTCTACTTGTCCAGGGGATGAAATTTTACTTCTTTTTGTGATCACATAGTGAATGACTGAGGATTCTTTTGCTTCCTTTTCTATAACATACTGGATATATTTTACTTCTATTTTTATCACATCATAATCTATGAGGCTTGGAACCTCAGTTTTAGTTTTATATGTTTTCTAAATTTCCAACATTTGAGGGACACAGAATTGACAGTCCTATTTCTTATGTTTTGAATATTGGCACTACATGGATACTTCTCTGTCTTGTAAAGGAAATGGCCCAGACAAGTCCCCTTTTAGCAAATTTTTATAGTGTGGAAAACTCAATTAATGTAAGAAAAATTGTTTGAACTACATGTCAAATTTGTTAAAAAAAACCGCTAACTTCAAAATCAAATTTAAAAAATGAGTTTTGATTGAGTTTTTTTAACCATTGGAAGCCTGCAACTCACCCACAATGTGAGAGGCTAGTCAAAAAAAGGGCCAGGTCGGGCCCATCAACGGTCTAATTTCTTCTAAAAACGAGAAACAAAATGGCAAACAAGCAGAATCAAATATTCGAATAAAGATAAAATATTTAAATCTATAATTTTAAAATATTTTAGTCAAAGACTCAAAGTTTTCTTGACGTTTTGTGTCCAACACGTTTGAGAAACCAGACGTTGGCGTGTCCATGTCAGCGCTTATTCATAGTACATATAATATTTCTAATCTCATATGTTAGACCAGTTGAGAAATAGCTTCATTAGTAATGTCAATGCCTGCTTTCCGAAATCAGTGCTTCATTTTGCGATGTTGAACTGTGACTATTGACTAAGGTAGCTATTTCTAATTATATGAACAAGGAAACATAGATGTTCAATTTTGTCTGTCGTGTAGATGTATTGAATAATGTTATTATTGAACTAAGTTAACATTATAGCTTCCATTCCCTACCTTTCTAGTGGGATACTGCTGGCCAGGAGCGGTTCCGCACCATCACGAGCAGTTACTATCGAGGAGCGCATGGGATCATTGTAAGAAAGATGTTAATGTAATTGTGGTTGATATCATGTTTGTTGACCTTATATCTGGCATTTGATTGTGATGTTTTCATTGCATAAAGGTGTGGGCACAATAAAACTCCTTATTAAGCGATAAACTATGAACTGATGCCTGAATAAGATGATTGGAATTGTTGAAGGTCAACTTTGTTTTGTATGCTAGTTCCTCTTTCAGGACATCCAATGCTATTATGCATTCTTTTGCTATTGCACATCTTTAACTTGCCGTCTTCCATGTATATGACTGGTGTCTCATTTGTCTTCAGTACTCTTTTATGTTCTCGTATATGGACTAACTCATAACGGATAATGTTATTTCTGGTGCTTTCACTATTTTTATTGTTTGTATTCAGATGTTAATCTCCTTTTCCTATTTTTAACAACGTGTAACTGTTGTGCATTGCATACTTCTTTCTTGATGCATTCAATATACTGTTTGGTTGTAAAATGACACGATTGTTGGCATCACATGGATTTTTCTGTAGTTCTTGAAATATTTATTCAACTGGTTTAGATTTTCCTCTAGTCCTTGCCATTTTCAGTCAATGGAGTTTTTTCAAACTCACAAATCTAGAGCAGAAGTTTCACGGTGGTTACTTGGGATACCTTGTAGTGCGTCTTGATTGTCTGCAATTGATCGACAAATAACTCCAAAATTTAGTTGCATGAACATTGATAGCTTGTAAATAAAGTTTTATCTGAGAATTATTCACTGGGCCATGTTTCTCCAGTATGATTATGCTTCTCTTCTAGAAATATATGGAAACCACTGTCCTCAAATAAAAAACCTTTTGTTTTCATTAATTTTTCGCTAAGATTATTGCCTCTTTATATACTTCCATTTGTTCCCTTTTCTTTCTTCATATGTATAATCTTACATGCATTCATTTTGCAACAGATTGTGTATGATGTGACTGAGATTGAGAGCTTCAACAATGTTAAGCAATGGCTTAATGAGATTGACCGATATGCAAATGATAGTGTATGCAAACTTTTAGTGGGGAACAAATGTGATCTAGTAGAGAACAAAGTTGTGGACACACAAACAGCAAAGGTATTAATTTTAGTTGCTCCAATATGTTATATAAAGCTTAACTTTGTTCTTCCAATTTAGCTGTAGTCTACAAATATAAAATTCTCTTATAATTTTCATTTCCATATGTAACACTATATTATATATTCCTTATAGAACGTTATATTAAGTTTATTTATGTTTGATTGTTAAACTATCTTCAACCCCGTAGTCTCATCATGCACATATTTCACACTGGACCTCATTGCAGGCATTTGCAGACGAGCTTGGGATTCCTTTCCTCGAGACAAGTGCCAAAGATGCTATCAATGTGGAGCAGGCTTTCTTAACTATGGCAGGGGAAATTAAGAAAAAGTAAAGCTACTAATCAACTTATTATTGCTCTTATGACATGTTCTGAACTTCGTATCTGCTTACATATGCTTTCTATTCTTGTGCTGAATGTCAGAACCTCTTAGATTTTTATGGTATTTACAGAACTGCACAACTAGTTTCTCTATACGACAAATGGAAGTGGTTTTTCTTGTAGGATTTGTTTCCTATATTGGTTAATTTCAGTTGCCTTCCATGGTTTTTCTCTTGATCCCGACTAATCATAAAACTATATGTTTGCATGTTTTCATTTCTGCTTCCACCTATTGTCTTGGAATATTTGAGAGGTGAATTTTGATAAATAGTTGGGCGAGATTATTATTATTATTATCTTTTTTTTCCAGTATAATCTTTGAAGCTGAACTCTAGTTTACTGTCAATGTTTTTTTTCTATCTGACACAAGTAATTTTGCAGAATGGGTAGCCAGCCAAGTGCAAACAAGAAGTCGACTAACACGGTTCAAATCAAGGGACAGCCAATTGAGCAGAAGAGCAACTGTTGTGGTTAATTTGCATTTCATTTTATGTTGAAAGTAACTGTAAACAGATAATCAACTTCTCCTAACATAATTCTCTTTATGGAATTCTGGTGAACGCTGTTTACTCCCTTTTTAACAGTCTCTGATTCTATTTCATCACTGTTTGAGAAAAAAAGGATGTTTTTATGTGCCATTTGACGAAACAGAATTGATAATAAGAAACGTATGGTAAAAAAATTTGTCAATTATGAGACATTCAATATCACAGAAAGAAACAGAGATTGGCAAAGAAATCTCGTCAACCACATCTAAGCGTCGTCAAGGAATGGATAATCAGTGTAACCAACGACAGGATCCGGAGTGTAGAAAGTGCTCCTGTCGTATTTATTAAGAGGGGCATCCAACTCATATCGTCTAGGCAAGTCTGGGTTAGCCAAAAACAAGCGTCCATACGCAATCAAGTCTGCATGATTCTCAGCAATGGCTTTGTTGCCCATTCTTCTGTTATAGCCTTCGGAAGCAATAAAAGTATTCTTGAAAGCTTCTCTCATTGAAAGGAGTCTGTGGGGAGCTTCATTTTCGGCCCCTTCGAGCACCCTTGGTTGAATCATATGAAGATAGAGAATGTTGAGTTTATCAAGTGCATTAGCCATGTGAAGACCCAAAGCATCAGGATCTGAGTCTTCCGACTCCATTATAGTAGCGTATGGAGATAGTCTAATCCCAACTCTATTAGCTCCAATCTCGTTGCTCACTGATTCCACTATTTCCAATGCAAAGCGACATCGATTTTCTAAGGTCCCACCATACTCATCCATTCTATCGTTTACTTGATCCTTCAGAAATTGATCGATCAAGTAACCGTATGCTCCATGGATCTCAACTCCATCAAAACCTGGAAACGTGCAAATGCATTACTATCTAATTCACCTTATTTCTTATATCAATTACATAAACGTGTTTTTCAAGAAATCTATTCTTAAAACTTGATAAATATTATAGGATCAGGTTTTAACCATTTCATCTGAAAATCAATTGAAGTTCGGTGAGGGAAGCTTGTAATACAGGCATTTCTCAAATATAAGACTGTCAAATTTATTTTATGATTTGTTACATGATCATTTACTATCATATATTCACACAATAAAATATTTTAAACGTATACAAAAACTTTTCCTTACTTTCTAACCACTCATTTTTCCAAAAATCACTATTCAAAATTCTTTTTTCTACAATGATGAGTGTCAAACATGTTCTAAGAAGTTTTGTAACATTAAGCTCTATTTGAGCCCAATTTTTTTGGGAGAAATAAATTTGTGTTAGTGATTTTTTGGAGAATAAATGGTCAAAAAGTAGGAGTTTTTTTTTTTTTTTTTGAATTTATATGTAAAATTATTTTATTGAAAGAATGTGTGGTCGAAAATGAGTTCGAAGAAAAATGATTTTTAAGAGAACGAGGTTCAAGCGCGAACAAAAAGTACCGAAAAGAAGTATGCAGTATGCTAACCTGCTTCGATAGCATTACGAGCTGCCAACCTGAAATCGTTAACAACGCTAGGGATCTCATCGGTTCTAAGTCGTCTAGGAGGAGACCAATCTCCTCCCTCATAGCCGGGCGTAATTGCCTTGTCCGTACACGAGACTGGGTCTTGGCCATTCGGCTGAAAACCTAATTAAAAAACAAATAATGTCGACACTGCTGTCAGTAAAATAACTTCGAATTAGCCACGTGGGATTAAAATTAAATTTTTAGTAAGTTTCGATAAATTTTAATGAAATATGTGATTAAAATGTTGGTTCCATGAAATATATGATTATAAATATAGATTTTAATCCCCACCAGACATAAGCTTAACGAGTTTCGCTGACCAGTATTAGAGGCACGGCCTGCGTGCCAAATTTGCAGGAAAAATATGCCACCCTTCTCATGAACAGCATCCACGATTGGTTTCCACGCCTCCACATGCTCCTTTGTCCAAATTCCAGGAGTATTTGGGTACCTTCACCAATTAATGTTTTTCAAAATCACTAGATCACCTCGTAATAATCAAAGAAAATAGGATTTAAATCAAAAATAAGAAAAACCAAGGAATAGAAGACATCTGTTAACCTCATATCTAGGGAAAATTCTTAGTATCAACTAATTGCTACTCTTATATTTAAAAAAGAACAGTGATTGAGCTTATCGAATTAAACTAATTCAAAAATCATTAATCATCGTCAACGCTTTAATCTTTCTAGACTTCTAGCACGACGAATGACCTGGTTTCAACATACAAGAGCTGAATCCCGATTTGAATCCTAGCTCAAGTAGCAGATGAACTATGATGCCTCGTGTTCAATTGTTACAAATCTCGATTCCAACTTACATTTTCTGTGTTATCTGATTATTCTACAAAAAAAAGTATTACAAAGGGAATATTATGATCATTAACGTGCATACCCCAGAGCAGTATTAGACACTGCAGTGGCTTCAGTAATAAGAAAACCGCCATTGGTTGCGCGTTGAGAGTAATACAGCGCCGCGTGTGGCTGTGGAACATTGTTGTAAGATCTGCTTCTGGTTAATGGTGCTAAAACAATTCTGCATTGAGCAACAATATCTTGATAAACTGTACATTAAGTAAAGAAAAGGGGACTAATGAATCATTAAGAAAGTGCGGTATAAATCAAAAGAAGAGAAATTATATTAATGGAGCAATCACATCATTAACAGTAAGTAACACTGGAAAATCCTTTATAATACAATGGATAGATCAGCCATTATCCTGCATCTATAAAAGATGTATGAGAATCTCTAACTAAAAGTTAATGGGATAAAACAAAAAACAAATGCACATTGAGAAGAGAACATTACAAACCTGTGAGATAGTTCAAACTCTCCCATTTTGTAGGGAGTGAGTAAAGGAATGGGATTGGATTTAGAGGATGGCACAGCCATTTTTTTTAGATTCTTCAACAAAATAAGGCCTTTTGCTAGTTTCATATGAAAAAATGCAGACTTTTTGGCCTTTATCCTTGAACAATCAGACATGGTCCCTCAATCCTCAAAATATTTTAATGGGTTAGTTGGAAATGGATGGGTGTCCATATCTGATTCACCCCATGACGTGTACGGTGTATATGGTTGGTGGGAGAAGATAACTGTCTTACCAACTTGAAACTCTGATGATTCCCTATATACATAAGATCACTGCTAGAATTTATTTTAATAATCCCATTTTTGGACGTCAATTTAGTTAAAATTCTATTTGTTGTACTAAAATAAGATCCGTGCATGCTCAACTAGTGGCGACTTGTTCATTTTAGTGACGTGGAGGGACTCGATTATATAATAAACAAGAAGTTACACCATTATACTTGAACAAGAAACACAGAACTTGAGAACCAATGTAATTGACATCTCAGATCACTATTATTCTTTATTATACAGTAGTAAATGATGATTGAAAGACAATTACTTCACTGTTTTTTTACACACAATAGCATTCAAGCAACAACCTGCAGAAATGGATAATCAGTATACCCCACAACTGGATCCTGAATATAGAAAGTACTCCTGTCGTGCTTGTTAAGAGGCGCATTGATCTCAAAACGCTTAGGTAAATCTGGATTTGCCAAGAACAGACGTCCAAACGACACTAAATCAGCATAACTCTCTTCTATAGCTTTGTCACCATCATATTTATTGTAACCACCAGATGCAATAAAGGTGCCGTTAAACGCTTTCTTGATTGGCAGAAGGCTTCGAGGAGTTATGTAATCGTCGCCTACTTTGATCATCCTTGGCTCTGTAACATGTAGATATAGAATTCCGAGATTGGTTAGTGCATTAGCCATGTAGAGACCTAGTGCCTCTGGAGTTGAATCTCCAGTAGTTCCCTTGTAATCATCGTAGGGAGATAATTTTATCACGGTTCTATCTGCTCCTATTTCTTCGGCCACTGCTTCAACCACTTCCAGTGCCAGGCGACAGCGGTTCTCTAAGCTGCCACCGTATTGATCTGTCCTGTCGTTGACTTCATCCTTCATGAGTTTGTCAATTAAGTACCCATTTGCACCAAGAATCTCAACTCCATCAAATCCTGGAATGTTGAAACAAAAATTGTAGTGTTTGGAAACTGAGAGGTAGATGGTGCACAGATATGGGTTCTTGAATTACACAAGCTTGAGTAGAGCAATGATCTTGTTTTAGGTAGTGGTGTCGATATGGAGGCCAAGAAGGAAGCCATAAAACCTTTACGAGGGCTGGCCTATACTGACCCTTTTACACCACTAGTCACTGGGATGTTATAACATATTGAAAATTTTGGTCATCCACAAGTTTTAAGTTGAGTTAGTGCAGTTACCAGCATCAATGGCATTACGTGCAGCAGCCCTGTAATCATTGATGATCTGTGGGATATCTTCCAATTTCAGCTTTTCAGGTGTTGTTCCTTTGTAGGCTTGATCCTTAGGCTCTAAATTACAGAAGTACATCTGATATAAGAATTTATTTCTATTCTGAAATTACCTTTTCAGATGCTCTTAATATGTCTAACCTCTGTCGATGAAGAACCACTTCTCATTATAATTGTCAGATACGTTATGTTCCGATTTCAGCTGTTCAGGTGTTGTGCCCTTGTCATCTTGATCCTCCTCTAAATCACAGAAATACATCTTATTAGAATTTCTATTCTTTTTATAACCTTGTGACTTGTCAGATGCTCTTACAATGTCTAACCTCTGCCGATAAACCACCATTTCTGAGTAGTATAGTCAGATACACGACCCGGATGCCAAATTTGGCAGAAAAAGATACCCACCTTGTTATGAACAGCATTGACAACTGGTCTCCATGCCTCAACTTGCTCCTTCGTCCAAATTCCAGGCATATTTGGGCACCTGAAACAAAGTGAAATAAAATTACTGTAAACTTGAAACTTGTAATACTATTTTGACAAACTAGCTCCTCTAGAAAGCCTTTTGAAGTAGTTCTGAGAATCGAAAACTTTATTTTACTTTTTCTTTAAAGCTTAAATATATGAATCGTAGACTACACTTATAACTTAATTGATTGATCATGGAGACTTGAATTAACAATCGGAAGAACACAATGAATACCGTAGTGAGATATCGCATGCGCCATTTGCCTCAGAAATAATGAGCCCTCCACTGGTTGCTCGTTGAGAGTAGACTCAATGGCATGTGGTTGTGGGATGTTGTTGTTTGCCCTATTCCTTGTCAATGGTGGAAGAACTATCCTGCATGTACATAACCCAAATTCAAATTCATTAGTGTGATCTAGTCATGAACAGCACTAAGTGGCAAAAAGGATTCGTGTTGGAAAAACTGAAATATAAT
>CAIGRF010266677.1:13329-28138 GCA_903798235.1 Fraxinus ornus
TATTGTACTGAGCAAACTAAATGGCCCCCAATTCAGTTAGTATTAAACTTCAAATCATTTATTTATATCATTTGCAAAGTAAATCATTCATATATCCTTTTCAATAAAGTCGGACAATTAACATTTCAATTGGTTCACCGTCCACGTGTAGGGTTTTGATGGCTAGAAACTTTTGGTCACATGGCTTTCGCGGGATTAAAAGATTTTTTAGTAAAAAAAATATTAATACATGTTTATTGTTTGTCACATCGACCAAGCAAGTGGACTATGTTGACTCTAGACTTTTCCCGTAACTTAAGACCAACAAAACTGCTGATGAACTTTAAAATTGGCCCCAAATGCTATTTTCTAAATTTATGTATGAAAACAAGAAAATATACATTTTTATTAATTCATCTTTGACAATGCTTACAATACCTACATTTTATGTGTCTCCTTAGAGGTTGGGGGTTTGAGGTTGGGTGATTAATGCATTGAGGTTGAGGTTTGTTGTATTACATAGGTCCAAAAGTTTTGCAATGAACTCAAAAATCCTCACAGCCCTCTCACATAGGACTGTCAAAATGAATGTGAACTAAGTGTGTATATCTAGCAAAGTTCTGAACTCAAAAGAATAACAAATTTCAGTGTCGGTTGATAGTAAACAATTATGTGTCAATTAAAGGATTGAATTTTACATTTTAAATCGGACATAGATTCCTACATTAATCTAATTCAAAAAGTAATTTATCATACTTCGAACCGCTAATCCTTTTTTAATAGAAAAAAAAATGAATCTAATATGTAAGTGAAGGAGAACATTGAACACAAATTCAAATAAATAATTTATCTTTTTTTAAAAAAAAATTTAAACTAGTTGTCTTCAATTTTCTTAACAATTTCTCATGTTTTGGGCATTAGATTTTTTTTTTTTTTTTTTTTGAAATTAAAATAAGAGTCCAGAAAATTAATTAGATATAAAGAGAAAAAAAAAAGGAAAATCTTTTACTCAACTTTCACCAAAATACACTGTAGCAAAGAAGAGTAGTTATTGTCTTACAACTGCTCAATGAATTTCATAAATGCTTCCCAACTACATTCAAATACTTTCAGGACTATAAGTGTGTGTATATCTCCAAGAATTCATTATTCAACAAACCAAACAAGAATAATTTTTAGTATTCCTATTCTTTTTTTAAGGCTTTCTTGTTCTTCCTTGTATTTCCCATAATCCCCCATGGCAGGTGAAGTTGCAGAGGAGAAGAAATGTAGTGTCGAAATCCTCACTACAACAAATGTGAAGCCCAAAAAACCACTAGGAAAAAAAGAGTGTCAATTGGTCACGTTTGATCTTCCTTATTTGGGCTTCTATTATAACCAGAAGTTGTTGATCTATAAAGGTGGCGAGGCAGAGTTTGAGAGTATAGTTGAGAAATTGAAGGATGGTTTAGGTTTAGTCTTAGAGGATTTTCATCAGCTGGCTGGGAACTTGGGAAAAGATGAAGATGGGGTGTTTAAGGTTGTTTACGAGGACGATATGGACGGCGTGGAGGTGCTGGTTGCAGCCACGGAGGAGTTAGCGGTGGAGGATCTCACAGCTGAGGAGGGCACCACCAAGTTCAAGGAGTTGATTCCATATAATGGAGTATTGAATTTGGAGGGGCTTCACAGGCCACTTCTGGCCGTCCAGGTATGTACTGCTTTGCATTTATTGCATCGCTTAATTGCTTTTTCACCAACCTATACCATTGATTTCATTTATTGCACAACATAAATTTGATTAATTATCATGGGACACACATTTGTACTGGAAAGAGTTTAGCCCCTGTTTGAAACCTATTTTGAAGAAAAGAAAATTTTTGGAATAGTCATTGATGTGAGAATGTATGGTGAAAAAGTGATGAAAAGTTTTTGATTTATGTGTAATATTAATTTATTTGGAGAATATGTAGTTGAAATGAAGAATGAAAATGAGAATGAGAATGAGAAATTAATGGACGTCAAATGAGGACTAAATGTCAGAATAAATCAAAGAGTGCACAAAGTTACGCGCGCTAACGAGATAAAACACGAAATATTTGACAACTTTGCACAACTGTGCTTACTTGTCAATGGCGGAGGGGGTGCTTTTGTTGACAACCTCTTACATAAGGGACGAATGGGTGGATATTTTTTTTAAAACACAGTGGGACCCACCACCGTGAGAGGTAGTCAACCTCAATTATACAGGTGATGTTTCCCTTCATTGAATACTAACATATCAAAATTTAAAGTGTTTTGGAGCTGAAATTGAAGCTTCATTTATGGTTAGGGGACTATTAAAGGTTGTTGGTTCACATTGTTGGTTCACATTTCTCATTATTGTGCCAATTATGTACAGCTCACTAAACTAAAGGATGGAGTTGCGCTGGGTTGTGCCTTTAATCATGCTATACTTGATGGTACGTCCACGTGGCATTTCATGAGTTCATGGGCAGAGGTGTGCCGTGGGTCGATGTCCATCTCGGTCCCACCCTTCCTTGAGCGCACCAAAGCCCGAAACACTCGAGTGAAACTTAACATATCCCAACCATCGGATGCACCAGAGCATGCCAAGTCAGCAGCAAATGGTGATGTGGCTGCCAAGGTGGACCCACCCCTAAGAGAAAAGGTCTTCAAATTTTCCGAGTCAGCCATTGACCAAATCAAGTCAAAAGTCAACGCTCACCCATCCGAGGTGTCAAAGCCATTCTCAACATTCCAGTCACTCTCTACACACGTATGGCATGCAGTCACACGTGCACGCCAACTTAAGCCTGAGGACTACACTGTTTTCACTGTGTTTGCTGACTGCCGTAAAAGAGTGGAACCTCCCATGCCCGAAAGCTACTTTGGGAACCTGATTCAAGCCATTTTCACCGTAACCGCAACAGGGTTGTTATTGGCCAATCCACCGGAGTTTGGTGCAGCCATGATACAGAAGGCCATTGACATGCATGACTCCAAGGCCATTGATGCACGTAACACGGAGTGGGAGAGCAACCCTAAGATATTCCAATACAAGGATGCTGGAGTGAACTGTGTGGCAGTTGGAAGTTCACCACGTTTCAAGGTTTACGACATAAACTTCGGATGGGGAGAGCCAGAGAGTGTGAGGAGTGGCTCCAACAATAGGTTTGATGGCATGGTATATCTGTATCCAGGCAAGATTGGAGGTAGAAGCATTGATGTTGAGATCAGTTTAGAGGCTAATGCTATGGAAAGGTTGGAGAAAGACAATGGGTTCCTTATGGAGGTTTAATAACTAGAGATTGTTTGGTATTATCTAAGCTTGTGTTAAGATTGTTTCTATTTTTTGCTTATTTATTTTCCTCCTAGGTCTTGTTGTGTGTTCTTGGTTTACTATAATTTCTGTTCTTGTATGGCTTGTTTGGTGTGGTGGATTGCACTGGACTGGAAAGCATTGTGGAAGAAAAGTAAGTTATTGATTTGTCCAATCTTGTTCAATATTGCATACCAAACATGCATTTATATTCTTCCAAATTATAATTTCAGTAAAGAATACAGAGGCAAATATCTAAGAAATTACTTCTGAATAAATAGAAGGTCTTGCGAAATTCCATGAGCAAAGACTTCTGAAACTGTTGGTTCTTGAATGAATGAGCATGTAATTTGAAACATGCCCACATCCAACAAGCCACGACATGCCATTATATCCACAGTTCTAGACAAATAATCAGTGGCATGATAAGAACTGCAAAATCATCCGATCAAATCTCATAACATTACGAAATGATTAATGAATTGACAGCGGACAACGAATTAAAAAGGGTGGCTGTGCAAATCTTGGAAGAAAATGGACGGTTTCTATGTTACCCTTGTCTTCAATTTTCTCTCCCCGAGAATGCTGAATGCATATGTAGCAGCTTCTTCAAGAACATTACTTTCAGTTTGAGAGAGGCATTACCAAAGCTTCTTGAACAGCATCTGACACCGGTTCTATAACAGCGAGTGTTTGGGCGAGAGAGAGAGAGAGAGATTTCCTATTTACTGACCTCGAGATGGAGTTTGGGCTTTGAGTCTTGCTCTACTTTTCCTTCTGCAACTGAGCAAGGGCTCCTGTCAGTTCCAGTTTTTAGACAGGGCCATCAGCTGTTTCGGAAGGATAACATCATTAGAATCCTTAATGAAAATATCCCATGATGACTTAAATGCAAAAAACTCGTTAAATCTTAGAATAAACTCTGTCAACTCCTGATATATTCCTTTATGGAATGGTGAGAAAACAGAATTTGATATCGTGTATAGTACTAGGAAATCGATCATCTAATCTTCCTTCTACCAATATTACATGCTATTCTACTCGGTTAGTCACTCGTGAACTCGGATCTACTCATAGATGGTTATGATATTTTGGGGTTGCACTGGTTGCAAACTAGACAATGAAAGAACACATTGCAACCTGCTGCGCGCAATTAGATAGTATGTCAGGTTCCTAGCTACAAGGGAGCTTCACGATCCGAATCGGATGAACAATAAAGCCATATGTAGCACCACCCGAATCGGATACTATTGACATATTTGCAATGAATTAAGAATGAAGTAAAGTTATTTAGTCTCACTCGATTGCAATTAAAGTCTAATTGTATCTAAAAAAGTGTATATAATTGATTGATGTGATAACTTTATGATGCTTAAAAAGTTAAATTGTCAGCCTATATTTTACGGATTAGACTAGGCTTTAAAGTGGTTATGCATTAGCAACATTAAATGCTCGTCATTTCATATATCATATATGAATCTATCTGATTTAAAAGGGAAGAACTTGCATCAGCTCCTATAGAAACTATTGGAACGGAAAAATAAGAAGTTTTTATAACTTAAGAAATTCAAGGATTTTGGGCAAAGGTGGATGTGGGGGGAAGCCCAGTGCAGCCTTGGCCCATATCCTATTTTGTTTTGTAACTTTTTTTTCTTAAAATTTAGAATTAGCCCACTATCCACTCTCTCTAATATTGACTTCCGGTCTATTTTCTTAAATGGACCAAATTTTAGAACTAGCCCACTTCTAAATCTCTTGCTCAAAATAATAGAACTTCTTTCAAAATTTAATGTAATAAGTGAAAGGCAAAGAAGAACCTTATTTTTGATGCAGTAGTACAAAGAAATAAAACCCAAATGGAAGGATATAAGTAGATTAATTAATGTTTTAACCTCTCCAAATCAGAAGGTATATCCGTGTTAGTATGCTTATGAGCAAGAAAATTATCTAGTGAAACTAACCATATATATAAAATAGATATGGCGAGGGACAACAAAGAAAAAACCACGTAAAACTTAAAAGTAATTAAAATTTAATTTTATATATGTTTCATTTATTAATTAATTATACTTATAAGTTAAAATATACTTATTGAACATGAAATCGATATTATTAAAGTATTTAACTTGCTCTATATTTATTTTTATTAGTAGAAATAATATTTCTAAAAATTTCATTTATTTATAAATGAATATAATTAAAAGTATATTATTGAAGTGCATCGAACATGAAAGCGAAATAAATCCAATTTATGTGGACTCTTGATATTCTTGGTCAATCCAAGACCTCGAATGCCCCAATATTCTTTCGTTTTAATATCAATCAAGACTTTGAAAATACTTATTTAGTTAATGATCAATGTTCCTATATATTAATGTAATAATCTCTCGATTAGAATTAAATCTAGTCCACATATGATCCTACTATATTTTGATGAATTAATAATCTCTTGATATTCTTGGTCAATCCAAGACCTCGAATGCCCCAATATTCTTCGAAGGATGTAAATATATGAAAATACATCACAAGAACATTTATAAGCTCATGCAAGTCATAGTGCTAAGTCATTCATTTGTATTCCTTATCGAACTTTGCAATTATTGTTACTACATGCACTACTTATATTACTTCTTTCGAATGAAATAGAAATCACAAATATAATAATTTAATGATCAAATAATTGAAAACAATGAAATCCTAACAATCATTCAAAACCAAATAATCAATTAAAGACTCTGGAATTGAACATTAAAATATCATAATCTAGGATTCATACACGTTTTAACAATTATTGAGAAGCTTGTGGAATTAAAATGTATTGATATAGAAGACTAATGTTTATATTAGATAGTATTTTTCATAATGTTGTGTTTTGATTGAAAACCTTTAATAGTTGGAATGGCTTAATGCTCTTTTTAGGCATTGAGTCTCATAGTAGTGCTTAATAGCTAGGTTTTTATTCATTTTTTATTGTGAGTATACATCATTTGTTCATGTATATCATGTTTAACACATTTTATATTTTCTAGGGAGGTGTCAATTTTTCATTTGGCAAGAAAAGCCACAAAGGTCTAATAGGACATCTTAAGGATTGATATGTTGATGCTTATTTGAGTATCACACTTTGTCATAAGTTTCATAAGTTTAGCCTTTTAAACTAGATTTGGTGTGGTATGGAGCAT
The DNA here is from genome assembly GCA_903798235.1 of Fraxinus ornus. Classification (NCBI taxonomy): domain Eukaryota; kingdom Viridiplantae; phylum Streptophyta; class Magnoliopsida; order Lamiales; family Oleaceae; genus Fraxinus; species Fraxinus ornus. Next base: position 19,792 of record CAIGRF010266677.1, read on the forward strand.
CTCTCATGGCATGAGTTTATTGAATTTTTAAAATCTGAACCTACATCAACTTCTTTTCCTTTCTCCGCGCTAAGTTGGATGATACATTGAACAATTATATAAGTTCTTTTTATTTCATAATCGTGTCGAGTGTTAGCCAATTTATCTTACAGAATATATCATTCTCGTATAGTGTTCATTATCATGGACTTAAATAAGCTTTAATCAACTATATGGTTGAAGAAGGTCAAGTGATTTCACTTATGAGTAGAATTAAATGTAAAGCAGTCATCGCTAATGATGATATGAGAGAGACATTTTTATATGCCACATTGCCCTTGTGGATAGAATATAAAGAGATTATTCTCAATAAAACTCCCATGATTAGCGATATTCAGGCGTGCAATTGGCACGACTAGTATAGAAATTAACAAGATTCATACAACATCTTGAAAGTTTTAAATTTCAATTGAGTGTATTGAGATCTTGTAAATACAATTGCTATTGATTATAGTGGATTTCTCCTCCTCTGTTCGTAGTTTTTTCCCGTATTGGATTTTCACGTTAATCTGGGTGTTTATTTTCTTCTTATTTATTTCATTATTGTCATTATCTTGCGATCCAAAAACATAACAGTTAAGAATGTCTGTGTTACTTGAGAGTAATTTTTTTTTACTTGGACATTATTTTAATGTTAAGATTTCTTCTCCTAAGAGTATTTCCAAAAAAAAAAAAAAAAAAAAAAAAAAAAAAAAAAAAAAAAAAAACAAACAAACAAACTCTCTAAACACAAAATACTATTTATTTTAGAGAGCCAATGCTTAAAAATAGGTTCAAAGAGATTCTCTATTATTACTTTTTGGAAGAGTATCTCAAAATCAAACGTTAAGTTCTGATAGCTTCAAGTGAAGCTTTGACTCGATTTCCTATGAGAACAAATTTTAATTTGAATTTCTGGTCTAAATTTAGTGTGTCGGTGACTAAGCTGTTTGGGAATGGTCTTCTACAAATTGCCCTAATGTCTATAAATATTTTCAAATAGCTATATATTGAACGAAAATTTAAGAAATTGAAAGGTATAAATTGTAAGATTATTGCTATTTTTTTTTTTTTTTTTAAAATTTGCGAGGGTATTAGGTAGATAGATATATGATCTTATTTTCGTTTCTTTAAAAATATAAATATTTGTGAAAATCATTCTTCATTGTTCTCTAAGATTTATTTTAGCTTTTTCGAAAAATTAATTTTATACAAACCTATTGTTTTCAAAGTGGTACATAAGAATCTAGGCTTATAAACCCCCTATCCTTTGGACCTATTGCAGAATATTCTTTATTCTTTCGAATTGGTCGAAAACCCCCCATTTATTACCTTTTAGGTGCGAAGATCCCATTTTCTTNTTTTTTTTTTTTTTATTTTTCCCAAATTTTTTTTTTTTTTTTTTAAAAAATGTGAAAATGAATCCCAAATAGAAATTTTAAAAATTAAAATTTAAAAAAAAAAAAAATCATTTCTCGTCCACCTACCCTATATTCCTCCAACCCCCACCACCCTCTACATCCAAATTTTGACCTTGGTCTAGTTTCTTCCATCAATTGCCCTAAGACGTCGGCCACCCATACAGTCCTACCATTCAACTCGTTGGCCAAACCCAACCAACCGTCGACCATGCCGAACAAACAGTCCACACATTCCCTACTTTCAATATGTCGCCATCACCTCTTCTATTTACAGTGAACCCTTACACACAGTTCATTCAACAACACCCATTCCAATTCCCACATCATTCACTACCTTCAAGCTCTGAATTCAATCTCAAACCTGGCACCCATACATGGTAACTTGCAGCTGAAATCACCCATTGTGTGTAGCTCATGTTTCCATCCTCTACCATCTCTTCCATTCACGAACTCTACAAAGTCTTTCGTTGTCACCTCGATCCACCAATATTCATCAAATCTCCCAACCTCGTCGGCCATAATCCAACTTCACAATTATTGGATAAATTAGTGCATGAATTATATTCTGTTAATCAAAATATATTCTGTTAATCAAAAACACGTGCATGCAAATAATGAGCAAATCACTATATACTCAAATGTAGAAAATGCAGAAATCGATGGAGATAAAATGAAGCGATGTATGCGAATGCAAATCTTCTTAAAAAGGATTTAGCTCTTGCACCGATGCTAATATGATCGAATGGACGTTCATCTCTCAAAATACAATGCTTATATCGCACAATATTAATTTTTCCGGATGAGCCAACACTTAACTGTACTCCTTTAGAATGGAAGATATATGTTCATGAAATATCATAAGTGTACGGATCGTGACAAATAATAAAGTGAATTTATTAAGTCTAAATATCGTATCTCAGAGACTATTATTTGCTATAAAAATCTATATCAAACACACCCTATACATATAAATTGTGGCGGGACAAAAAAAAAACTATGAAAATCTTAAAAGTAGTTAAAATTTAATTTTATGTATGTTTCATTTATTAACTAATTATATTTATAAGTTAAAAAATACTTATCGACCATGAAATAGATGTTATTATCAAAATAGGTAACTTGCTCTATATTTAATTATATCAGTAGAAAAATTATTTCTTAAAAATTAATTAATTTATAAATTAATATTATTATATTATTGAAGTGAGTTAAACATTAAAGCGAAATAAATCCAATTTCTTTGAATTCTCTATATTCTTGGTTAGTTTTTTCCACTTCATGTGGAATTAAAAAGTGTTGATATAGAAGATTAACATCCATATTAGATAGTATTTTCAGAGTGATTTTTTTGACTAAAAATCTTTAATAGTTGGGATGACTCGTTCTTTTTAAGCCTTGAATTTCATGGTAGTGCAAATAGGTTTTTCTTAATTTTTTTATTGGTGGGTATACATCATTTGTTCGTGTCTATCATGTTTTTGCACATTATATATTTTCTAGGGAGGTGCCTTTTTTTTGTTTGGCAAGAAAAGCTACAAAGTTCTAGTAAGACATATTAAAGACTGATATGTTTATATTTATTTGAGCATTTGACTCACTTGTCACAAGTGTTAGTGTAGCCTTTTAAACTTTATTTGGCGTGGCATGAAGCATTTCTCATGGCGTGAGGTCATTGAATTTTTTTAAATTTCAGCTCACCTCGACGTCTTTTTTTGGCATCGTCCATGCCCGTCAGCCTATGATTGATATAGTGGCATCTAGAAAATAACCTAGGCTATTAAGATGAGACCATGTGTCACTTCATCGAAAGAAATCTATTATAAAAAATGCACTCATTATGCCATTTGAAGGTAATATAGCTTTAGACTCTCAAAGTTACTAGTTTGTTCTCAATATATTTACTTCATACCATACCCTCTCTAATCCGCCCTTTTTATACTTAGTGTTTTACGTCTCCATCACGGTGCACATCTTTTCACTCATACATTAATCGGTTAACTTGATCGTGCAGTCTCCTCTGCTCCACTTCAGAGAGGCCACATGTGATTTACTATTTGTTCAAAGTGTACGAGACTAGAGGCTTACGTGGATGCGAGAAGATCGTCGCTCGTACAAAAATCAAGATCAACAAATGCCATTTTAAGTTGTCACCTTAAAAAACTTAATAGTATATGCCATTTCAAGTTAGTTTTATATGTAATTTTCAATTTGCAATATTACAATTTATTAATCGTATATTAATAGTTAGTAATAATTGTGGTCGTTCCAAGTTAATGATGTGTAGATTTCCAAAAAATGTTAATTTTATATGTCATGTTTTTACTTTTTTCACATATATTTTTTTTTTCATTTTTAATGGAACTATGCAGTTTCAAGTTAATTGTATATGTACGTTTCATGGAAAAAAAAAAAATAAGTTATTGTATAAGTAATAAAATTACACTTTAAAATTTTATATATTAATATTAAACAACTTAATAGTGTCATTTCAATTTAATTGTTTATGAAATATTATTATCGATATTTCTGTAATTTTATATGATGATGTTTTTATTAATTCTTTGTTAACACTAAAAATTATGTTATGTGGAAATTAATTTACTTAATGTTTCTGTAAATAATATCCTTTGATTGCTTCAAGATTCGGGCTCAGTTTCACCACCAATCGACACCACAAAGAACAACTAAAGCTCCAAACCGACACCGACCACAACCAGTTGCTTCAACAAGCATCAGCCCACAAAGGACTTGGTGTGAAGAAGAAGATTGCCTATTTTCAGCCACCAAGGCTGAGGTAGAAGGAACGAAAAAGGATTACCACAAAAGCACAAAGCAAGGAAGAAATCGGTTTTCTCTCCTCTCCACATGAAATGACCTCTTCACTTCTTCCACACACTAGAAACACAATAAACCGGATCACTTAAATATGCCAAGATAGTGGGCTTTAGGTCAAGAAAATAGAAGCCCAATAGATACCAAAAATGGGCTTTCAGCCCTAAAGCAGTCTAAGGTAATGGGTCGGGCCATGAGCAACACTAATGAAATTAGGCTACTTCAAATGGCTCACTTAGGTTATCGGAATGGTTCGTTCATTACGGTGTTGACATTTCACTTCAATCATCGATCGATGCCTATGAAATTAATCGTGGTAAGCATGTTTAAAATAAAAAAAGGTTAATTGTGTAAGTTTCAATATATATTGATTGTAGTAATAATTGTATTTTGTGAAAATTATTTGACTTAATATTTGTTAAAAGAATATTATAATAATTATATATATATTTTAAATAGATTGCACGTTAAACGAAAAATCAAATGTTTCCCACTTATCAACCCTGACCCGTCTTACTCAAAAAGAATTTAATCTTTGATCAATGGTACACCATGGACCCTTGAGGAAATTTAATAAACAAATACTGCCAATAAAATGTATCTTGAAATTATATTATCTAAGTTTTAATTATAAATCAACCACCAACTACTTGAACATGTGGTATGTTGGTTAAACCTTCGTCTTGTAGGGCCGACTCCCATACTAAATCGAATTAACCTAGTTGTAACAAAGTTTGTTTACAAACTAAGTATTGACAAGATTCAGGTGGTTGATTTCAATAATTATTTTTAAAATGATCAACATAAATGTTGTCAACTTAGTTTGTATGCAGCATTATTCTACTAAACCACTTATGGTCATTTTGTGAGATATCCAGAGGGACCCACATTTTGATGGGACCACTTGAAGAAACGTAGGGTTCTGAATTTGGGCGATGGATCTGAAAGGGTTGAATTATTGAAGAATTTGGAATTCCAGTCAAATATCTACTAAATAATTCACACGTGAAAAGGTTACATAAAGGCAATAGTTTTTTATTAGAAAAAAGCTTCACGAAAACTATGTAGAAAGTTACAAAAAGTTGTCACTTTCACTTTTTACAATTTGGCCTTTGCACGAGTGTGAAATGAGAGGTGATAATGTTAAAATAATAGTTTTCTTCCTAGCTTTAATTGTTAATTGAATGAAAACACTTTTTTATAATTATCTATAATATATTAACTCGTTCGGTAAAGATTAAAATTGAAAATATAATCCTTATTTGATCTAACTTGTCTAATAAAAATCAACAATAACGACTAATTTTTCAATTTTAATCCCTACCGAATGGGCTCTAAATATCACATCGAGAGAGAATCAATTTTTTGGATGATTTTATTCCTACTATACTTCAATTATTTTAAAAGCATCTTACTTTTCGTTTTCAATATATATTTTATTTATTTATTCATTCAGTTATCATCAATGTACATATACATTTGACAAATTCATTTCACCTGGGTGATTTCATTAATGTATGATTAATTAACATTGACATTTATTTAATTAATATCCATATTTATTTATGCATTTCAGTATTATTAATTCTAATTATAAGTTAATTAGAATTTCTCATTCAAGAATGCATTTCACTATTCACGTCTATATATACTAATTAACATCTAGTTTTACTTAATTGAAAATTAAATAAATGATTTAACATTAATAGTTACGTATATATTTTCTAATATTAATTCTAAATTAATTAACATTCATGCATGATCAAATATTATTTTTACAGCACTTATAAAATATTTTACAATAACGTGCAACGTTGACTAGTTCATTTAAAAACGGTTCATTCTATGGGAAAAAGATCGTGTGATTATCTAATTGTGTGTGTGTGCGCGCGCGCGCGCGCGTTATTAATATGCAAGTATTGTACATGAGTTAGGAAGAGAGAAAATCAGAGAACGATTAGGGATATAGAGTAATTCGACTCTCGTAAACCCGTGGACAACTTGCAACTCATTATAGTTTCTCCACGAAAGAATGATGTATGCCATGCCACTATTTGCACGGGCTTGACTACTGGACCTCACGAGTCTAAATACGTAAAGATGTGTTGGTGACATAACTATGGAAGTGGGAAAGGGTGAGTGAAGCACTCGTGGGAAGAATTTATAAATGTTATTGTCCGTCACATGAGGACTAAAAAGCTAGCACGAAAACCCATCCTTCTACCCACGTGCGCGGTGCGCTCCAACAAAAAATAAAATAAAATAAAATGATTATAAAGATAAAAGTATTATTTCATGTCCAATATGCCCCTCATAATTACTAAATTTAACGTGGGGACACCCTCGGATTGCCACAACATTTTGTTGCATTTTATCTCCAACTGTAACACGCTAGATTTATTTCTATACACCTAACATATGCCCCTCTTTTGATCATAAAGTATGAACTCATTTTGTTCTGTTGGCCCGTGGTTCAACCTTTTTGTATGACTCAACTCGTATTGTGTTGTATTGGGATCTGCTCACATCGATTATTTGCTTCGTAAAACTTTCGTCTGTTAACAAATTCGTCGAGATTGATTAAATTTTATTTTTGATGAAAAATTTAACTGGATCCACAATTTAATAAGTGATAAATGTCCCTCCACCTGGTGTCAATTTTGTCATTGAAGGTCAGAACAGAAGTAACAAATATTGGATGGCACCTTAAGTAAAATACACTTAGATCTCGAGGTCAATAATGTCATTTCGAGATCCACATGTTAATCCCAACATTATCCATCTACGTTAAACTCAAACAAATCCCTCATTACATTATGTAATTATTTCATAAATTGACGACATTTTTATCGAACTTTAATACTTATATTGAGTTTTAAAATTTTATCATCGTTTAGAGGACACGTTCACATCCATTGATTATTATTTCATATTCGATTATGAATTACAAGCATTCAAAATACATATACTTCGACTTATGTGTCTCAATAGAACATGTGTTAAAATGGGTAGTTTGAATGCATACTAAATAATTCACTTGTCTTCGTGCCCATAGAAACCTCTCCTTTCTCTATTTTTAGAGCATTGTTAATGAATGAAAATAGGGAAGTTGCATAGTGAGATAGTGAAAGCTCGCAAAATAGACAACAAGTAATAAGCTTCTCAGCCCCCTAACCTTATAAAAGCAATCATGCTATATGTACAATAATTTGACAAATATAAATTAGTTGGGATACTAACCATTGATTTGAAAAAGGAAAATATTTTTTGTACACAACTATTTAAATAATTATGAGGTGTCAAAAAGTAAGTGGTAAGTTATTTAATTGATGAGATTTTAATTCAATTAAATCTCGTTACATTATTTTCGGTAAATCAATATGTCAGTTGTTATTTACACATGGCACAACCGTTTGAAAAACCATTTTTTAAATCAATGATAAGGATCTTTACACTTCACACATTGTCAAATTAGTTGTATAAATTCATTGTACGACTAGATTAATTCTTAGTAAAGTAATAATGTGTCCTTTTTATTAAGTACGTGTTTGGTGGGGATTAAAGTAAAAAGTTCAGTAAATTTTGATAAAAAATAATGAAATGTACGGTCGAAAAATTGTGAATTTCATAAAACGTGTGATTAAAATTAGTTGTTCACTTTGACTTAAATTAAAGTCTAAATTTTAATTTATACCAAATAACGGCTAAATAAGATAATTGAAGACTGCTACTCTGCTATACTAGTTGTAAGTCGTCAGCACCTGACTACTAATCTAACGTGTAAGTGAAAAACGGTTATGTGTTTGAAATAAAATACAATGTAGATGGTGGATGGGAACATAAAATAAAAGACAAGGGGCACCAAATAAATTAAATAATTTTATGGGTTCAATTATAAAGGCACCGTTTCTTGGTTTGTTTGTGCTTGCGTCCCTCCTTCTCCAACTGTGACATGTGATCTTTCGTAGCTTTCATGATTGACTTCCGACGAAAGCTAAAGCTAGAAATTCATCAATCTACACGTCAAACCGCCGGAATTTGATGTCAATTCGCTGGAGAGAAAGGAATTACCATGA